>JAYRBT010000001.1:111951063-111961661 GCA_036023395.1 Myiotriccus ornatus
GTGTCGGACAAAAACTGGAAGTTGGAAGGCCCTCCCATTTTGTGAAACATAAAGAAGGAAACCTTGTGAAACTGCAGCCTGTGGAACTTTAGCTTCTGTTTTCACTCTTAAGCGTCATGGGCTGTCAGTAAGAACATTTTTTTTTCCACAAGAAACATAGTATTTCTTCAGCGGAAGGGTGAAGCTGAACGAGACAGAGGACGAAAGTTCATAAAACATCAACACAGAGGAAGGAAGTGATGTATTACTATGAACTCCAAATCAGCCAGAAAGCTTTGGAAAGCTGAATTCAGCATTTTCTCTTTTTTGTCATGAAGCACTGCTCTCAGACGTGAGCATCATGGAAAAGCTGGATACTTAAGCTAAAACCATGCAATAAGAAATTGTTACTGTGACAATGTAGCTTAGTTAAATACAGCACCTTTGGTGGGGGGGAAGGTTATTTACAAAGTCATCAGAATCATTGTAACCGACCCCTATGCAAACTAAATAGGTTTATTTCTGGAAATGTTCAGTTCGGGTAGCGTTAGATGGTCCTGTGTAAAACTCAGGTTGGAAGGATCTCGCTACAAACAGTGTCAAGAAAGTGCAGAAGTTTTGTTTCGGGCCAGAACTGCAGCTATCGTATTTCACAGCCAAAAAGCATCCAGAGGACAGAACTACTCCCCTGGGCTGGTGATCAGCAGTGACTGCAACACAGCCCTCCGGGCTGAGCCCTCGAGCAGGGGAAGTGATTCATAAGGACTCGCGTGAAGTCATTTTGATTTGGAACAGTTGCACCTTTTTCTTTCAAAGGCAAGAGAGGAGCAGAATAAAATAGAACTTAAAATGTTATCCATCGAGGTAAATGGGATGTTTACCTTAGACTTTTTTAACAAAGGGCCCTTTCCCTGTGGCGGGGAAGAGACAACATTCTATGCCCAGACTGTGCTGTCACTGCAGTGAAGCTCAGCAGGTACTTGCCCACCCTGGGTACAGAGCAGTGCAACAGCTGGGGTTCCCCTCCACAGAAGGATTTGAATGTAAGAACTGTAAATCCTGTGATTGTCTTTTTGTGTCCTACCCTCCAAATGTTTGTCTCAGATTTCGTGTATTTTTCAGAATGAAATTTGATTAAAAATAAAAGCCTAAACCAAAATCAAAAAAACCTTGATCAGAGCAATCATTTGGTCTACAAGTTATTTATTTGTATTCCAGTTGTTCCTACAATCAGCGAGGCTTCTGTGCAATCAGAAAGTCTGAAAGGTGATATCTGTGTAGATCTGTTGGTCCTAAAGTTCTGAACTGCCTGCCCTCATCTTGAGGACTATATGACTTCTAAAAATCTAGTAGCCACTTAAGCAGCCCTCCACTTCACTAAAGGTGTAGAAACACAGAATCGTTTAGGTTGGAAAAGATCTCTAAATGTCATCAAGTCCAACCATTGACACAGCACTGCCAAGGCCACCACTAAACCATGTCCCTGAGCGCCACATCTACACCTTTTAAATACCTGCAGGGATGATGACTCCACCACTTCAAGCAGTCTGTTCAAATGTCTGACTAGCCTTTCCATGAGGATTTATTCTCAGTATCTACTCTAAACTACACCTCCCCTGCTGCAATTTGAGGCCGTTTCCTCTCCTCTTGTGGCTTGTTGCCTGAGAGAGGAGACTGCCCCCCCACCTGGCTACAACCTCCTTTCAGGTGGTTGTAGAGAGTGATAAGGTCTCCCCTGAGCCTCCTTCTGTCCAGGTTATCACCACCAGTTCCCCTCAGCCATTCCTCATAAAACTTGTGCTCCAGATCCTTCGCCAGCTCGGTTGTTCTTCTAAAGGAAGGTTTGTTTTCTTCTAAAGGAAGGTTTGTTTTCTTCCAGAGGAAGGTCTGCTCTTCAGTGGAAGGCCTTTGGGGTGCTGGCCTCGAGGCAGTCCCTGTGCCCCAAAGGACATGGGGCATGCACTGGGGCATGCACTGGACACAGCTGGGAATGGCACTGGGATGAAATTACTGATGAGGTTATTCACGTGCAAAGGAACATCTTTTTTTTCTTCTACATTAATGAAAGAAATGATGAATACCAATCCTCCAGCACATGCTCGGTGATTAACTGGACTGCAAAACTGGTGCGATGAGTGCAGAAAGCTGCCTGGTTATGTCTGCTCAGTTAAAGAATCTCAGCATTTTGATGCCAGCTGTGTGTGGAGAGACAGGCCCTCACATGTGTCCAGGCATGGCTCTGGTGGGCCATCAGGCAGACAGAGACTAAAGACAAATTCCCTTGCCAGCGGTGCCTCCTGTCCAGAAGACATCTAAAACCTCTCCCTCCAATTCCTTCCTCCCCACACCAGTCACACAGCTCTGTCTTTCACCCCTTTTAGATTGACAGGCACTCTGTGTGTGCTGACTTAGCCTTTACTAATTACATACTAAGAAAAACAGCATTTTTCTCCATTTTTACATGGAATTAAAAAGGTGTTTCCGTATTTTTTGAGAAAGGAAAGACCTTTGCCAAGAGTCACAAATGAAAATCACAACAAAATAATTTAAATTCAACTAATAAATAGGCATCAAGCACATTTGCACAGGGGTTCACATGTATAAATACTCAAAAGTAAATGGTAAAAGACAATTTCTCAGCCAAGGCTAATAGATTCAGGTCCAAAACCACTTTACCGGACACATATCACAAAGGTTACAAGTGGTAACAGGATTTTACTGCATTTTTCTCAATCTGCTGCAGAGCAGATGCTCACAAGCATTCACATGGGACGCCAGGAACAGGGTGTGCAATCCCCACTGTAGCCTGAAAAAACATCACTTGAAGCCTGGCAAAGGAAAGGGAGAGCCAAGGAAAGTCACAAATCCCTTGTGATGTGGGGAGTCAGATGCAATATAATTATTAGCAGTAGTATTATTGAAAAATATAAAACTTTGCCAGAAACAGGAAAGCAGGGAACTGACTGATGCACAAAGATGTCCCCAAGAATGTACTGAAAATTTTTCAGAATGTGATTTTTCTCTCTTTTGGCATGAAACCCACCCCACCCCCCCCCCCCAAAACACCAAACCAAAAAACCAACCCAGAATATTCCCACCTCTGGTTTTAAATTTTTTTTCTTTTTTTTTTTTTTCGTCTAAATTCCTTTGTTTAAGCCGTTGCGAAGAAAGGGTTATCATCAGTGTCACATATCACTAAGCTGATACCCTCGGAGTATGGCACAAGAAGACAGGCTGTGCAGTTCCTGTCTCCTGAAGAGCAGGAATTTTAAGAATGAGGATCTGAATTTTAAGAAGAGGAAGAGAAGGAGGCGTGTGGTATTTTCCAAATTATTATACTTCCTGATGCCAATCCTTTTTGCCCTCTAAAAATTGCTCTGCTGTGCTTCTTGGCCAGAAATGGGAAAGAAAAGCTGAGCCAGGGCATGAGTGGTGACCCGGAGGTGCAAGAGCAGCAGGTAAGAACTGACCTGCAAGGGAACAGAGGAGCCCTGACAGGGGCTGTGCTCAGTGATACAGAGGACAGAAATAACACATTTATTTCATTACTGTATCATCCATCCGTTTTTAAATATAATTATTGCTGCGATTTCTGTGTTGTGCTTTGTGTTGCGTGAGCACCTCCACTCACAAGTGTGAGCTGTGTGACTATAGAAGGGCCTGGATGACCTCTACATATTGTTTACAACCCTACTGTTTATCACTCAGATTTGCAGCAGCACTTGGGATGTTTAAACATCCCTGTTTATTATATTTCCCCAGAGCTGTAGTTAAAGCCATTCCCAGGGGTTATGTATGACTGTCTTTCAGATTTCCTGGGAGAAGTTTCAAATGACTGGCAGACCTTGACTTGTCCTTCCTTGTCTGGGTGATGACACATCAAGTGTCTGTCTAGAAAGATCACTCCATGTGCAGAACATGGGCAGCACATACTTCTTGTGCTTTTTTCCAGTTTCGTTGTGAACAAGAGGGACAGCTTCGAAACTAATGAGTGCAACAACAATTCACACAGTTAAGGAGGAGGAATCTCCACTTCTCTCACTTCTAGTACCTTGGTGGCCCACACCTACGTACTCCATATGGCAAGAGCATCAGGCTGCTAATCTGCTACAGTAAAGACATTTTTAAGACGTCCTTGTAGTTATTCTTGCCAAAGAATGGCTGTAAAAGTGAGCTCATTTTTTCATGTTTGACAGGGGCACTGGTAAGAGACAAAAAGGAGTTAGTTTGCTCATCTTGTACTTTATCCAAGTTTACAGTGAGGCCAGATTAACTGGTTAGTGCTTTCCTCTGTGGGCTCCCTGTCGTTCAGTATGATGTAGGAGAAATGGCTCATAGAGAACATCAGCAAGAAATAAGTGTGGATGCATTTGATACAGAATCATAGAATGTTATGGGTTGGAAGGGACCTTAAAGATCACCTAGTTCCAACCCCTCTGCCATGGATAGGGACACCTCTCACTAGACTAGACTTCTCACCATTAATTCAGCTAACCCTGAGGGCAGTCGTTCCCGTGGTATGACACTCAGCAGTTGAGCAGAATACTAAAAAAAACTGAAAACAAGCAAGGAAGATGATTATTTTAAATATGCATAATGAAATCATGTGTCTCTGGGTGCTGTAATCCTTGCTGCTACTTCTGTTTCAGCTTCTGGGATAGTCCAAGTTTAGCCCCTTCTCTTCCCCTCTTTCTTTCTTCAGAGATGTTGATATCACTGAAATCACCCTGGAGAAAACAAACAAATATCAGCTCCTTAATTCTTCTGAGGGCTAAGGCTGACCCATACAACATGCAAGCTTCCCCTCAGCCACTTCAAGCCACAGGAAGGAGGAGGAAAACCAGCTCAAACAAAAGGCTGAAGCCCTGGAATTCAGGCAATGCTCAATTATTTGCAGATGGAGGATTGCCTAAGCTCCCACTCTGAAAAAAGAGGATGTACATATACATTAAAGATACTGCTAGCTTGGAAACACAGATGATTCAGGAAACAGTGTGCTTCCTTCCAGGGGTGTTTCTTGGTCTGATAAAAGTCCCTCCCTACAAACCTTGGGAATAGGTCATCTTGGTTATAACAGCACTAGTATTTAAAAACCAAACAAATAACAAAACAACCCCTTCCAAAGCACCCCCATTAAAACAAAACCAACCAAACCAAAACAAAACAAAGCCCACTGTGTACTTTTATGACTTTATACTACACTGTTCCTCATTTTTTCAGTTATAGCTTTCATGGGAAGGGTTTAGAGTTTAATCTATGTATATTTGCTATTATACTTTCAGGGGGATAAATAAAAGGTAACTGTGCTGAAAAAATGAGTCTTAAGACAGCGTGACAAATGCATTAAGTGCTACAGATTAGGATGTCCTATTTATTTTTGTTAAACCAGGGGGAAGCAATATTTTTTTAATTCTCTTTATGCATCCAAAATGCCAAGAAAACGGTCATACAGAGCTGTCCTACTTTCCAGCTGTCATACAGCTGGAATATTGTGCCTGGGTAAGTGAAACCCTGCACAGAACATTGTTCACCAAGTGCCCTCTGCTGGCTTTTTGTTCCCCCAAAGAAGTGTCTCTATTGCAGCCACAAACCGAAGGGTCAATCAATTCCCAACCCTTCTTTCTGCTTTTAGAAGAAAAAAAAGCACCGCTGTCAAATCTGTGAGCACTTGCAACAGCCCACGGAGCAACATTTCATAAAACCAGGTTTGTGTGGAACCACGACGGAGGCAAAACAGGGCAGGAAAAAACTCAGCTCCTCCCACACCCCCCAAATTAACCCCATCACAGCTCTAGGAAAGCAACACAAGCAGGAACAAATTTATCACAACTCCCTTTCAGCAGGACAGAGCTCTTAAGTGCTTCCTGAAGATAAGAAATGCCAGGAATCCATAAGCCAGGTGTTCTGTGCCTCCCCGTGGGGGCTTGGAGAAGCCTCTTTCACTTCTTATTTCTGATGGCATTTAGCAGAACATATTAATCATAAACTTCTATCCACTTGGCTCAAAGAAGCAAATCCCCTCACCAGCTCCAAATAGCCCTTTGGAAGGAAAGGAAAGGAAAAACCCAGCTTGGCAAGCAAAAGCGTCTATTAATAATTCTCAAAACGCACATGGAATTTCCCTCCAAATTTACACTGGCTGAAAGCCAAGATGACAATCCTATCTCTTCTGCTGAAGTAAGACAACCTTCTATCAGTAAAACAAAAACAAAACACCTTGAAAAATGTGTGTATCAAAGGTTTGTAGTCAGCACATTACTGTGAAATTAGAGAGAATGAAAAAAACGAAAGGCAATTCTGCTACATGATTCTTTCTCTGTTAAAAATCCATTATCTCTGAATTCAGAGATATTAAATAAAGGTAAAAAGAAGGTTTAAAAGGCGAGTACATCTGAAAATAAAACTTTGTCCTTGATTTCCTCAGTCCACATTTGTTTGTCCCATCCCCACTAAAAGCCCAAGCTTGTAGCAGTGGCAGCAGTGTGGGTAGCTCACTTTTTTTAACTACTTTAAAACATGTTTCAGGCCCTGAGGAGGTGCTGGATCCTTAGTAACTCTTCTCACAGCTCACAGCCCCAGCCCTCAAACAGTCACTGCTTTGAGGTCATCATTTGAGAGTGTTGCTGTTGTTTAGCAGTGAGTTGTCACACCACATTAGGTGAGCTGTTCAATTTGCACACTTGATTGTCAGCATGTGCTCCCGAGACAATCCAGCCTGGAAGTCACAAAGTCAGGGATGAACAGGAAGGTATACAGAGGATTACTGGCATCTTCATGGCTTGGGTGTCTGGATTCAAGGAAGAATGTCAGGGGCCTGTAAAGAGGCCCCATCTGGATGATCTAACCACCAACATGCAGCAGCTGGTCACTGCATGGCAACAGCAGTGTTTTCGAAAAATCATCACTTCTCAGGGCACCTGAGTCTAAGATTCAGAACCTGAGAAAGCTTTGTGCCACCACAGCTGCACTGACCACGAACTGTAGATGGGAGAAACCCTAAATTCATACACATAATCCTGCTGTGGCGAGGGAGTTAATGGGAAGATTTAACTCAGAGGACAAGCTGAGCTCAGTTTAGACCACTCTTGAAGCAGAGGAAGGTACTGTTAGCACAGGCAGCAGCTGTTCTCCCTCTGCCCTTCGGGGATTTAAATACCATTTCTGTTTTGTGATACTTTCTTACATTACCAAATTTCTTCGAAAACTCCTGCTGAAGTAGGAAAGACATGCACTTTAAAAAGTTGTTACATTTTATATGAACAGTGACCTCCCATACTCTGCTGAGGCTCTGTGTATAAAACTGATACTAAAAACATCTGCTCTGTACAAGAAAAACTCATAAAGTTTTTGCACTGCAGTGTTTTAAATTCTGTTTCTTACCAACTTGATAATTCTATGAAGAATTTGATGGACAAGCAAAAGAAGGTTTCAGAGAGTGTCCAAAATCCACTTCATGAACCATGCCTGCTACCAGGATGACTTGGTTTCTCTGTGTGATTCCTCACTGGATGTGGTGATCTGCACAGGGAATCCCTGTGAAATCCGAAAGAAAACACTGCCAGCTTTGAAGAAGAAAATCCAAATCATCCAAATCCAAACATGGGGGTTTTTTAGTGACAAAAAATTACAGGCTCCAGTAAAACTTCACTCCTTCTCTTTGTCATTTCATAATGTAATTTCGCAGACTCTGCTGGATTCTATACAGAAAAAATGTACCAAAGGAGTGAACTGAAAAGCAGAAAAACTGCTAAAATGCACCAGTCAAACAAAAAGTGAAGCGACAAGGATGACATAAAGGCAGAAATTAATTTATTTACACATCATTATTCCAGACATTCAATAATGCTTCTTTGGAGAAAGCTTTATTGCCCTAAAGCAGGGGAAGTTAGGATAATTTGAGGCTGCTTTTTCCATTCACTGCTACTCATACAACTGCTTTAACATGGATGCTGTCCTTGAAAGTTGTGCGTCACATCAGCGGATATTTCCTCCTTCGAGACCTTTTAAAACTATAATGGGCCAATGGATGAATTTTTCAAAGTGCTACTCTTGTGGCAGGTAGGGTGTGTCCTGCTGCTGACTGATATTCAGAACAGCTTTGTGAAAACAGGATTCTTTGAAATGGAAAAAAAAATAATAATCTTTTAATTAATACCAAGCTAAATTAAGATGTGGAAGATGTCTATGCCTTCAACAGCTCATCCTGGCTTGTAGTTCACACAGGCCTGGGCATATAAACCTTGAACCATGCACTCATTCCACTCTATTCCCATTCTTCAATCACCACATGTGCTGCCACTACACATGCCAAATCCCTATAAAATATCTGCCCTCAGCTTCTGAAAGGGCCTCCAAGTCTCTTTTTGCCTGTTAGGACTGGCTTGACACTGGTGCATCGAGAGGACTTGTTCCAGAACACATCCACCCGGCTCTCTCCAGCTGGAAAAGCTCAAAAAAAAAATGCTCTGTGTCTCAGGCCAGGCTCCTTGTCCTCTCTAAGGTCCCTCCCTCAGAAAGACATGGAAATTCCTGCAGCTGGGAATCAGTCAGCTTGGTATCAGCATTCACTAGAGTGTGAACAGGTCAGGCAGGTGAAAACGTTTCCATTGGTCCATGATATATTTGATACTACGGCCTAAATTTAAACATTTCTGGTGTTGGTTTTCTTTTTATTTGCCAGTTAGTTTTAGCACATTCTTCACCATTGCCCCAATGCCATCGAAGATTTTGTGTAATTCTGTTTCACACATAAATGCTGGGGTAGTCACCACCTTGTTTTTTGTATCCACATGAGCTTCGTAAAAGGGAGTTAAGGAAAACACAGACATTTTGTGTCTGCAAAATGAACCAGCACTGACAAAACCTCTCAGCTCCACTATCCCATAAAAAACTATCACCTCCAAATATGTTATACAATCCAGGTGTGAAGACAGCTGCAGTCTATAATCCAAGACAGTAGAAGCTATTTTTGCCAGAAACACAAACACCACAATAGAAATCTGTGGAAACACAAGAAAACCTACAAAACTCACTGATTGTAATAAGAAGTCTCAGAGTAGAGTCTGATTGCATCATTAGCCTCCAGGAAAAGAATAAAGATCTCAAAGAGAACTGACCAGTTGTAACTGGTGCCAGTTTTATGTGCAGCTTCACTCAGTATTTACTGCATTTCCAGGTGTCCAAGGGATTTCTAAGGCAACATCTGAGAATGACACCCTAACTCACAGCTGTGCAGTTACACAGCTGTGCACAGAAGACACTGCTTCTGATCCTGCACTGCATCACATGCTATCTGCTTCACACTATATACTCCCATGAAATCTAAGTGGAAAAGCCCAGATCCTACAGGTATTCATTCCTTTCACGACACATTTCCAAACTGTCTCTCAACGTGGAAATCATCAGAAAAGGATATAGTTACTTCTTTCACACAGTGCTTTGCTCCCAGCTCTTTGATGGCTCCTGCAGTCCCAGCATAAGGCCACTTGCCACCTTCCTCTTCTTCATGGCCCACAGTTACTTCAGCACCAGAGAGAACCTTTGCTGCCAGCACTGGGGAAATGCAGCACAGTCTGCAACAGAAGGAATTGTAAGTGCAATTCTACACCCCTCCAGAACTTGCTAATAACTGAAAAGATTCAGATGGACACAGCCTTACACATCTGAAAGACATCACAAGGCAACTTCCACTCAGAATTTTCTCTGCTGCTTCTTTGACAAACACCTACATGCATCTTGAAAAACAAACGTACCCAATCGGTTTGCCTGCTTTGTGGAAGTCCTTCAAGACTCGTTCAACTTCTCTGTTCACCTTGCAATCTTTCCCATCCACAGCAAAGGTAGATCTGCCACAGGAAGAAACTTTATGCAAAACTCAGTATAAACCTATAGAGGTATCTGCCCTGAGACTGGCTCCAAAGGGTCATCACAAACTTAACAGCTTCTAAGAGGTGGTTGAAAAAGCCTCTAGTTCACCATCAATGCTTTAGCCAAAATGCTTCACTTCCAAGGCTTTGGTCTGTCAGAAAGCTCCTTACTTGACATAAACATCTAGAAACAAGAATTATGAAATCAGCTTTCTAGGATTACTGAGAAGTGGAACAGCAATCTTTTCAGAGAAGAAATAAAACGCAAAGAAGAAAAGGGAAACAACATTCATATTTATCAAAGCAAAAAAGATCTTGTTTTTTTTAACTAGCTGTTGTATTAGCATTACTAATGCAAGAGGGGATTTTTTTGGTAGGCAGACAGGAAGAAACTGAATAATAACACTATAAACACCTGAAACTACTGAAGTTCTACCTTCACTTCCCTCAGTCCCAAAACGAAACACCTCTAGGTGTAAGAAAACACATAAACTCCAGAATTCTCACCATCATTGTTCAGAAAATTTAAAACAAGACAAGACTTTAAAACGAGTTTTGCTTTTGAAGTAGGAGTTACAAATGTAGTAAATAAGCCCATTTATTGCTTCCTGATTTTACTGTGTGAATCATAGTTCAAAGAATCACAGAATGGTTTGGGTTGCAAGGGACCTTAAAGATCATCCAGTTTCAATTCCTCTGCCTTGAGCAGGGACACCTTCCACTAGACCAGGTTGCTCAGAGCCCCATCCAACC
>JAYRBT010000001.1:111961761-111982606 GCA_036023395.1 Myiotriccus ornatus
CTTCTCCCAGGCTCATTACAAAAAGTTAATTAGGAATATTTAGTTGAGGAGTCTAATGCTCAGTTGGCACTCACAAGTTTTTGGCAGCTCCAAATCCACCAGGGAATATCACGGCATCATGGTCTGCTGTGGTCAGCTTAGCCAGGCTTGCAATCTTACCACGAGCTATTCTTGCAGACTCCACTAAAACATTCCTTGAAGAACCAGAAATAAAACAATGAGATTAACCAAGAATCTGCACACAAAATAGCATGGATAAAGTTTTGTCAGAGGATGAGGAGGAAGGGAGGGAGCAAGAAGAACAGAGGTATCTAATAACTGAAGTTATTGATACTTCTAAAATATTACTACTGGAAAACACAGGCACTGAGAGACTGTATATAATGAAGTCCAGAAAACTCATTTAATATTTTCTCTCCAAACAGAACACCAGCTGGCACAAAGCTACCAGAGGCATTCAGCAAAGTGCTACAAGTGCTGTTAGAGGCTGCTGTGTCTGAAGATTAAGAGACTGAGGCTCAGCAGTCATGGAAAACACACAAAACACAGACTTACCTTGACTCAGCTTCAGCTGGTTGCCCTTTACTGTGGTCGATGACATGCATCTGAGGAACATCTGGAGCATACATGTGAACCTCAGCTCCCCCACGGCTAAGGTGCACCAGCACACTACGGAAAAGGAGATAAAAAGTGCAGAAAAACCTCTAAAGAGAGGCTTTACCTGGGCCCTAAGTCTTGCTACAGATATTCCACCACCTGATTATGAAAGAAGAGGGGAAAAAAGACACATCCTATCAAAGCATACTGAGTAAATAGCAGCAAAGTCCCTGTATGGAACACCAGAGTGCAGAGCAGAACACAAAGTCAGTTGGGAGGCAGCGTCAGGTAAGCTGGAGACAAGATATTTTGTTTGGTGCTTGTAAGAAGCCAAACAGGAACAATGAAAACTTCCTTTCTCCAATTCCCAAGGTGTTATGGAAGAGTCCCACACTTAACATACCCACGTATACATTTAACTTAGGCCCAGATGAAACACCTCTTATTAATTCACAGTAGGAGTTAATAATTCAACTTAAGTATTAACGATTCAACAGTAAGTAGTAACAGGAACAGAAACTCAAAGGGATTACGAAATTAAGTCTGTACTTAATTCTCTTGAGATTGATTCTGGAACTCTCAATTTCTGTTTCTGAAGAAAATACTCTCAAACTCTTTGCTCTGGCATCACACACATTGTACTGCATCTTTGGACAACCACTGAGTACTGCAAGAACACAGCCTGACCTCCCAGTTATGCTGTGAGAAAACTGTGAAGCTTCATCACACATCTTTCAGGGTCATTTTGATGGCCAGAGACAGCAAAACTAAATTAAAAAGACTCCTGCAATGTAACAGAGACTATTTTGGAGCCTATCTCATAAAGCAGCTTACGCTGATGCCTCGTGGATTTCTGTGCCATCGTAGACGCCACAACCAGACAGGACCTGCAGTGGGAAAATCAAGACAGTATTTCAGGTGACACAAAACTTCCTACAGGATCTTTCACAAGGTAGGATGTAAACAAACAAACAAACAAAAAAGGATCAACAAATAGCAAAAAACCTCCCTTCACCCCCCAGAAGAACTTGGCAACAAGGTCTTTACTAATCCAGTGAACACGATGCTGTGAGCACTGGAGTCACCATTTGACACACTCCAGAACTGGCATTTCCTATTTATAGCAACCCATCACAGGGCTCAGAAATAACCAGTGTTTATTTCCTGGCTTATACATTTATTCCCCAGTTAATAAAGTGACACGTTATCCTTAGGTATGCTTTTACTGTGCACACAGTGGGTTGTTCTCAGTGTCATACATCTTTTTAATGAAGTGTCCATATCCATGTGAAACACCCTCTCATCCAGATGTTCATCAATCAGAAGTGGGATAAAAGTGCACTTCGAGGTAGCACTGAGGATAAACTACTTTACCTGCAGCTGTATTTTGTCTGAGGATCTGCATCAGAGATCAACAGCCAAATAACTTTCAATGCAATAGTGCAATTATGCTGTACTGGCCATGCTTTTCCTGCTAATCATACTTTAAATTTGTTTATACACACCAGAGGATAAAAAGCACAATCATCTACCTTTGTGAGAGTGGAGAGTCTTCGACAAAGTAGAAAGAGAAAAAACATTAAAAAAAAAAAAAAAAGAACACCACAGGAAAAAGCCATTATAAGAACAAAGTAAAACCAAAAAAATCCAAAGGGTTATGTAGTTCCTGAAAGTATATAGATGAACTCTTGCGGGTTTTTTTGTTTGGCTGTTTGTTCTGAAAGAAAAAAATCAAGCTAGGAAGTCAATTTCCTTTCCTCTTTTTTTTTTTTCCTATTTTTTTCACTTTACTCTCTTACCTCCTGGTTTTACCTCAGTTCTTTGAAGCTCAAAAGGTTTTAATCACAGACACACGAACAGAAACTCAGAACTGAAACTTAGTTAGAAATGTTAAAAATGTTACACTTGCAGGGGCTTTCAGGGCCCACTACCCAGTTCTCTGCTCTCAGGGGCATGACATGCCACCACCACTTCACCAAATGAGCACAATCTTCTGTCCATGTTAATCCTGTTCCGATATTTAAGAGCCGCCTTTGACTTTACAACCTTTTTATCTTTCATTTATTTTAGAGTGAAAAGATAAGCAACTGTGCTGTAATTATCTTTCATAAGCAACACTTTTTAAATGTTGTTGAAACTCACTGAAACCGAAATACTAAAACACTGTCCTCTTCTGCTATTTCAGTACCCTCTTGGTGCCAAATCTGTCTCCTACCATAGTCAGAAATTTATGTCACTAAATGTCAAAAATAACATTTGTTTTCCCTCCTCTGTTTAAAAAGCTGTTACTTGCTAAAATGGCAGCATTCTGGTGGGTTATCTGTTAGTCATTTGGACCAGCATTCTGCCCATTCCAGAGCCAACTCTGCCCCAAACAGATTTCTTCACGCAGGTAATGCCTTCTTATTTCTTTATGTTTAATGCTGCCTAGACTGTGAAAAGCTCAAACTTCAAGGGCTTGAGCTCCAGCACTGTGTGTCCATATGGAACACCATCTACAGCCTTGATTTTCCTTTGGCAAGCTCTGGCTCCTCCATCTCCTAGCCTTCTTTTGTATTCCTGACACGCTTTACCTCCTTCCTGCAGAAGAGCACAACCCAGCCTAAATATTTTCCTGGGCACTCTCAGGACCTCCCCCAGTCACACTGTAAACTATTTCAAGTTGTCCCGGGCTCCTCAGTGCAAGAGAGAAAGAGAGCTCCTAGAGCAGGTCCAGCAGAGGGGAACAAGCATGACTGAGGGACTGGAGCATCTTTCTTATGAATAAAAGTTGAGGGAGCTGGGGCTGTTCAGCCTCCAGAGCAGACACCGAGAGGGGACCTCCCCCAGGTCTGTGGGGTCTGCAGGGAGGGGGCAGAGGATGGACCAGGCTCTGCTCGGGGGGGCCCAGCAATGGCACAAGAGGAACGGGCAGGAACTGATGCCCAGCAAGTTCCACCTGAACGTGGGGAAGAACTTCTTTGCTGGGCAGTGACCCAGCACCGAACAGGTTGCCCAGAGAGGGGGTGTAGTCTCCCTCACTGGAGATATTCCAGAACCGTCGGGACACAATCCTCTGGGATGGCCCTGCTTGAGCAGCGAGGTGGGAACAGATAACCCGCTGTGGTCCCTTCCAGCCATTCTGTCGTTCTTTATAAACCAACTCCGCGCCAGCAACAACTCCACAGACGTCAATTTTTACGCGTTTCCCACTCCCGCTCTGTCCTCCTCCAAGTTCCTCAGCCCTAGGCAGGTTTCTCTTCCCGAATCCAGCCTCTCCCCAGGGTTTCCAGCCGCCGCAGCCAGCGGGCCTTTCCCGGCCCCCTCCTCGCAGCCGCCCCACGGCCAGAGAGACCCCCCTGCAGAGTCGCCTTTCCTCAGCGCGGGCCGAGGGCGCAGGGGGAGAGCCGGGCAGTGAAAAACAAACCAAGGCGCTTCTCCTCGGCGCGGCCCCGCCATTAACTCACCACGGCGACGCGGGCGGAGCGGCGGTGCCGGGCGGAGCAGTGGAAGGAGGCGAGGCCGGCGGGTCCCGCCGCCCGCCGCAGAGCGGTGCCGAGGGCCGGGCCGCAGGAGGTCAGCATGGCCGGGCGGGGGGAGAGGGGAGCGGAGGAACCGGGAGCAGGAACGGGGAGCAGGTCGGGGCAAGGCGGGCGGGGAAAGGGGAAGGCCGCGCTCCGAGCCCGCCGCGCCCTTGGCGGCGCCCCCTGGAGGCGCGGAGGGGCCCCTGAGGGCCCTTGTGCCCGAGCCTTCTTTCACCGGGAATAGAAGTGAAAAATACCCCATGGAAATAAGCCCTCGGGACTTGTTTTGAACACAAGCCTTGCAGCAAGAGGCACCTAGGCCAGAGCTGTTAATGAAAACGGGGTAAACAACACACAGGGACAGCTGCATCGCTGCCTCTCTGGGACCCCGTGAAATACTGGCTTTTAGTGTTTCTTTTACCCTTCTCGTTCAGTTTTTACTTTTTCCTTCTTTATTAAGGAAACCGAACTACGGACATCACGAGAAATTTCCCCACTGAAGGCGCTGTCAAGCATTGGAATGGGCTGGCCAGCGGGGCGGTGGATTCACCATCCCGGGAGGTGGCACTTTGTGCATGGTCTGGGTGACAAGGTGGTGATCGGCCAAGGGCGGGACTTGACGATCTTGGAGGTCTTTTCCAACCTAATTCATTCTGCCACATTATTGTATCTCATTAACAAAGTCATTTCAACACGTGAGTTGAAAGTATTACAAGCACAGATACAGTTCTTTGTTATTCAGGATCTCACTGTTATTGGTCAATTTTCCCACCAACTCACAAAAAACACAAGGAAATAAAAATCCCAGATTTTAATATGCTAGGAAACAACATAAAAAACCCCAACAAAACAAGGAAAAGTTTTAATCTGAAAAAAAAAACCAAAACAAACCCAACCACATTTGTAACACATTCTCTTAAAGTTTAAATTACATTATTGAGTTTGTAATGTCCAAACAAATTTTTCACTACAGTTATCTCGAGGTTCTTAATTAAATCTCTACAAGATTTGTACATCACAGTAAATAATTCTTTCATAGTCATTGCTATGGGTGTAACATTTATCCTCATTATTGAACCTTCATCAGATTTGGAAGTTAGAGAACTAAGAAAAGTGTTCCAGAAATACGTATACATTAAATCCAAGTAAAGCAACATTTAAAACAAATTAAGAGCAACAGACAGACCTCTAATTAAGAATGGTTTTTAAAAAGGATAAAAAAAAGTCCAATGTATGACAAGACTGCATTACAAAACACACAATACTTAATGTACAAAGCATTTTTAATAAACTTCTTCCAGCTGTACTTTTATTAAGTATTTTATTAAGTACTTTACTTCATTAAGAACACTTTTTTTCCTTGCTTGAAATCAGGAATTATTAAAAAAAAAAAAAGAAATCAACAAGAAAGCAATGCTGTTGAGTTTACAGCCAAGGGGTACATGATTTA
Organism: Myiotriccus ornatus; assembly: GCA_036023395.1. Lineage (NCBI taxonomy): Eukaryota > Metazoa > Chordata > Aves > Passeriformes > Tyrannidae > Myiotriccus > Myiotriccus ornatus. The sequence continues at coordinate 111,967,312 of JAYRBT010000001.1, forward strand.
TGCCATGGATGGCACTTTGCCTATCCTACATTTCCCCCCCCAACTCACATGTAACTCCATCCACATCGCTGGGAAGAGCTAATTGATGCCACTATGAGGGCCACTCATTCTCAGTGAATACCACTGCATAAAATACTGCCTGAGGTTTTTTTCCTCCCTCTCATGCAGAGTAACTAGGAACTCAATTTGTCTTTATGAACCTCTTTCATAAGATAATCACTGTCAGAATCCAACTCTTCTTCATCTACTGATGTTTCCTCTGCCAGACGTTTCATGCCCCGCTGTTGTGAAATGGCCAGCGCGTATTTGATGTTGTAGATGTTCCATTCACAGCTGTCAAAATAAACAGGAACATGTCAGAAACAAGATTCTGTTCTCCTCCTTCTAGCAGAAGGCTGCCTCGAGTTCTCTGGTTCTAATAACATGCTATCATCCCCCAAATTACTCCAAGTTTTTGATTTAGAAGTTTAAATGTAACAACACGTACAGTTTTGAAACATCTTCAAAATGACGCTGGACGCTTTTCTGGAGGAACTGAATCACAGGGAGCAGCTTCACTGACCTGGAATGGAGAAAACACACAATTTGCAGTGCAATTCGTTTTTACATATGGAAATCCTTTTTATAGTCTCAAGATTTTAACAAGCATACATGTTAACTTTTCAGAGCAAACTTTTTAAGATATACTAAATAAACAAAAGCTCTTTCCTTTTGACTCTTCCCTCAATAATGTCACAGTACTCAACACAAGTAATACAAGCAATATAATGTAATAATACAAGTAATACTCGATACAAGTAATGCCAGAAATATCTTTTTCTAATGTCAAACTGCAGCTTGAATTCTGCTTGCTGGTAGCAATGACAGTTCCTTCCCAGTACTACAACACTTTCTGAACAAGGAAGAGTTTGTTTTAAATCATCCTCTTCTACTTGAACAGCAACAAAAGGAGAAAATTTCTTCCAGTCATTCTAGTAACTAAAACATCAATACCAACATCGAAGCAAGGAAAGAGTTACACAATGCACTGGTGTTTAACCTGCAGGACTCTCTCTCATATTATCTCTCATTTAGCCCATTTTAAATTTGTAAATTTGCCTTATGTTGTTCCTAAATGCCTATAAATTCCATACTATGGGTGGGCTGAATATAATTCACAGATCAGACTCAAGTAGTGGCAGAGAACTATATAGGAAAGCTGAGTACTAGCAGCTAAGAGTTCAAGCTATAATGGTAAAATGTATATATATTTCAAGGTAAAATGTACATATATTTCATGTATATATACTTGAAAAATGCAGTCAGTACTGGCAAATTACCTTTCCGTGACATTTATGATATCTAATTGTTTAAAAACTCAATTGTCAAACCTACTATAACTCTTGAAGTCTTTATATATTTATAAGCTAAGCAAGCTGTGCAAAGCTTTATCTGTTATACTTGAAAATGTTTTTGCAATGTATCTTCACAAATCCAGTAGTGTATTCCAATTCTATCATATACACTTGTTAGAAGCATAAAAACATTCAGGTTGGAAGAGATCTTTATTATCAAGTCCAAACCATTACTTTTAATATTAGTAAAGAAATTGTAAAAAATAAATAATTGTTTTGTATGCATTATCTAGAATGTCAGTAAGTGTTAAGTAAAAACTGATGGGTTTTAATTTTAGTTTTAAAATGCTTGTGAGCATTTAGACTTTCACAAGATCTCACCTTGTTTTCAGTTTCTGTCCATGCAGCATGAGCAACTTATGAGCCCAAATAAGATAGAACTCTAAATGACAAGAGGTCTCAAATGCAGAGGCCAGGAACTCCAATAATTTCTCCACATACAGGTCTGGGAGCGATGAGCAGACAACATCAACTGTGCAAAAAGGGAAAGAAAGCCCAGAGACATTCAACAGAGTTGAATTACTATTTGGAGTAACATGAAAGAGATCATGGGAAAACATAAGGGGAAGGAGAAGGTGGCACTGCCTTGGTAACTGTCTGATATTTGGAGCTGTAATTCGGGTTAAAGTACCACAGTCTCTCAGGAGACAAGTCTTCCCTCTTTCAGCCTTCCAATCACTCCTGTATTCAAAAGCAAGAACTCTTCCCTCCACAAGTTCTTCCTCCTAACAGACTATTATCCCTACCAGCCCTCCTTCAGAACTTTAACTTTCCCCCAGTCCTCCTCTTTCAGCGTAACAGACTTCACTCAAGCCTCGTTGCTTCTGACTTCATACAAAGTTCTGCATAACTAGTTATGCACAATGGTCAGAGGCAATAAAGGACACTTAAAAAGACAGCAAAGTCACCTGCCTACAGAGGAAATGTCTGAATGCTGTCAGCAATTGTGTAGCACAAAGAAACACAATTCACAAGTATTCAAAATAATCTCACATGTAGGTATGATGACTTCATTATATATAATCCTCCTTCAAAAATAACCAAGTTCCACTCTCTGCAACCACCCCCACCGGCCTATGTGACATTCAGCTGTGAAAAAAACACTCAGCTTTTAAAGAAACTAGCACACATTTCATTCTGTTAGCAGTGGATTACATCACCTGAAAATTCCAGGCCTCATCCACTGCTCCTGAGATTTGGGTATCCACCCGCTTACCCAGTCTTGCCCGTGTACATAGAGTTTTTGGTAACATCAGTAAAAGAGAGCTAAATGTTGCCAGACAGAGGGAAATACCATTATGTCAACTCAGGCATGCAAAAGATAATTATGCATGTCAGGGTAAATCATCAGGCTTGCTGCCTGGGGAATAAGGTAAGAAAATCCTACAAAGCTGTTGTCTTGCAACACATCTGACTTCATGTAAGAGCATATTTTGACTAGATTAAAGGAATTTTTATTTGTTCTAAATGAAACACTGGAAGAAAATAAATACCTTTCACTGGGGTAACAACAGTTTTTAACTAACACCAACATAATATAATTGGTTTTAATTTCTGGTTGGAATTTCCCACGGTGCAAGAGGTCTACTGCCTATTGTTGCATCACTGCACAAATCCAAGTCTGGTTCTGCCTTCTTACTTTTCTTCTTTCTTCTTTAAAGCGCCATTAGCACTTGAAGACAGTAAAAATATTCCCCTTCTCTTCTAAAGGCTGAACAAACCCAACACTTCAACTTATTTTAGCCTACAATCTCTGCTTACAGCTAGCTCAGTCAAATTCCATGGAAGATCCACTCACCTTCACTGCTAGGAACAGCCTCTATGACCTCCTGAATTAATTTCTTTTCATTCAGCTTGAAGGCCATGATGATGGCCATAGTGTACTCCTTCTGGCGCAGTGTTTTGTGTATGTTGCTGGGTGTGACATCAACATCCAGCTCAAAAGGATCAAAAATCAGTCCAGAGTCCAATGAATAGATCAGAAGACCCTCTGTGGTGGTGGCTGCCCAGCTTCGTCCTAGAAGACAAGTAACAATATTTAACAAATATTTAACAAAGATGAGTCTTCTGGAATGGAAACACAAGAGTAAGGATGAACAGATGACTCTTCATTTGTTTGCAAGAAGTGAGTAAGATGGAAAGCTGCACCTTTGATAGATCTGTCAGCAAGGACAACGTTTGTAAGAAACACCAGCTCAAAGTGACACACACTTAAGTTTCCTAAATTACCCATTGCACAGAAAACCAGTCTATGAACCTAGCAGCCCTGTGCTACATCTGCAAAGATCTCCAAGGCATTTGCACTTCATTATTACTCCTCCAATGCTCTGCTCTTTTGCTTGTTTTATAAGGAATGCAAACATCCTAAATTAATTGTCAACACTCACCTGTAGGAGAGAATCGCACACAAGTCACTCTTATTTCAGGTTTAAAGTGCCGGTAACTCATGTCACCTAAAAGAGAAGTTTAGAAGTGATTCAGTATGTTCACCAAAAGTTCACAGTCTAGTTATCAACTCCAACTATGATGTTACCTTTAAATAATGAAGAACAGGGCAAAAACTGGCAGAGTTAAAGACTGGATAAGGCACAGTCCGCATCTGAGAGATCAGCCTACAGCTCAAGTGGTGGGACTGAATTTTGCTCTTTGAAAATTAAATCAGGGCTGCTGGGTTCCTTATCCAGGAGATCCCTGTACCTCCTGTTTCCTGTTGCTTCTACTGTGCAAAAGGATCCACCCATATATCAGCTGAACACTTGTGTGACAGATCCTTGTGTCTGGAGAACATCCAGGTAATCCTAATGTTAAAATTGAGCTCAAAAAATCAAACCCTTCTTATCTATATCAAAGGTTTTGGTCCACATAAAACTAGCAACAAGAGAGCAAAGCCAAAGCCATACCTCTCTTTACTCCAGGAAGAGGAATTGCAACACCATCATCACCTCCACCCCCTTCATCAATCAGAGCCAAGCTGCCAAATTCAGTCATTTTTCTCCGATCTAAGTATTCCTAGAAAAACACACAAGTTCCATTCACAGCACTGAATCTCCTCTCAAACAGTCCAACCCAGTTTAGAGTGTGGTTTCACATCATTACAACGTTGTTCTACTCCAGAGAAGCACTGTTTTGTTTCCTCACCTGCAGCCCTGCTCCTTCTGCCCTTCAGGCTCCAGTAACTGCCCTGTGCTAATGGAAGGGCTGTGTGGCCAGATAGCTGTGCAAATGAGATTTTAGGGACCTCCCTGCCCCCCATTTGTAAATATCCATCCCTTCCAGGGTTCTTTTTCAGCTGATACCCTTTTAAGCCACGTGCTGAGCAGTGACAGCACAACTGAGGGCAGCATAGAATCAAAGTCTGCTTCGCAAACCAAAGTGGTCTAACAAGAACACTTGGAACCACAGTCCCTGCAACAACCATCACTCTTCCAGGTAAGGGGGTGTTGAAAAAGTTCGCTGGAATTATTTCCTTCTGATGATTTTCATCACTTACTTTACCTTTGAAGGAATTTAATTTTGCATCTGGATATTCAAGAGTTTCTGAATAAAGGTCAGTGATGTTGTTCTGTCTCCACAATAAAATCCTTCATTTCTTTGCTAACACCAACAACTGACATCCAGGGAGTTAGTTTAGTACAAAATGTTAAGAATTTAAATTTTCACTTCAGTTTTAAGTTTAGTGACAACTAACTTAGTATGTCTGAGAGTTCTGCCTATTCAATACAAACACACTACAGTTTGGCAAAACTGTAGCTAGCTGACTGTCAGGAATTAATTCTGTTTTCTGAGAAATATTTCCTTACCCCTCTCCTCCACAGAACCAAGACAATGAACCCATGCTTAACAAAACACTCATGAATCATACTTAACGAGATGTTATATCAAAACCAAAGTCTTGTGGGGGTGGAGGAATGAAAAAAAAAGACTCCTGTGCTCACGTACCTCCATTGCATCTAAAGAATGGTTGCATGAGATTTCAAATTTTTTCATAAGAATCTGTTCCTTGACATTATATATACAGACAAATTTTGACAATCCACCTGCCAGAACTGACTGACCATCTGCTGAGTAACACAGAGTAGTAAAAGACCTGGTAAAGAAAAAGAGAAAGTAGTAAGTTCACTGTCACATCTGGGCAGAAGACAAGAGTACAGTGTAAAGACAGAGAATGACCATTCCATGAAAAAAGTGGAGGTCTTCAATCATACAATATGCACTTAACATACAAAATCATTTAGCACAAACAAATCCTTGGTGCTCTACTATGAATCACAAACAATTCAGAACTTCAGCTTTTTAAGTACTTTCATTCTACTGATTCTGTATTCCAGCTCAGTGAATGAGCTCTCAACTACAGCTTACACAACACAGAGGATGGGCAGGGGAGCTAAGGAGAAACCAATGTCATGACATGTTTTAAAGAAAAGGTTGAGAGCTCATCACCAAAAAACCCACATTTTTTTCTTTTCAAAAAGCCATTGTTTCTTTTTTTAATTTTGAGTGGGAGCAACATGGAAAAAAAAAAGAAAAAGGAGCAGAATGAAACATGACTTTTACATTATTCTTTTTGACAACACATGAATTCAACTTGCCTTTAAACATTACTGCACATGCACAGCAACATGTAATAAACCCCACACTGTATTAACTTTTTTAAAAAATGAAGTAATTTCTGCACTACAATAGTTACATAGACACTAGTACTTCTGCAACAAGACATTCACTTAAAAACCTATCACATAGCAAATGAACAACTTTTCATGAGAAGTTTAATATTTTGCTGGGAATCCAACTGATAAAAAATATACATATGCTCAAAATGATGCTGAGCAGTGGATGAACACAGCAAAAGACAAAAAGGAGTCACCCAGATGTCAAATCAGGCAGTGTTTTAAAATCCAGCGTCAGAATCAAAATATCTGAAAAGCAGATAATACTCTGAAATCTTCATGTAGAAAACAAATGGAAAGAAACAATGCAAAACCAACACAGTGTGGCACCCTCTTTTCACTGCAACCCCATGTACATACTTGCCCTTGGCTGCCTGCTTGGCAGTTATTTTATCAAGCTCCTTCCTCCCCATCTGAAGATCGTGCCTTCCCTCAATTGAGCCAGTCTGCACTGCATTTTCGTGATCCCAAAATGTTATCTGCCCATCCAAAGCAGCAACTGCGAGCTCCTTGCCATCAGGACGGAAAGCAACAACAAGAACTGCAAAGAATTTAATTAACACTTAAAAATGCAGTCAGACATTTTTCTAAGAAAATACCCTAAATTTTTCTAGGATCTTACCTCAACTACCAGAAAAATCTTGAGAGTAACAAGTATGACTTTACTTTTTTCACTGAACATACAAATATTTAGCTAATTATAAAGCTAGAATTAGTTTTAAATTAAAAAATTTATTGCACTGTTAACCAAGTACTATACTAAAGTATCTCAACTTTTGGTTTTTATTATCAAGAATGAGTCTGTCTGTATTTTACATGTTCTGTTGATCAATTACTAAAATATTTGAGATGATATTTTTATATTTGACATAAGATGCGAAATGAAATAAAAGATTACCATCTGAGTTCATTATTAGTGTCTCCTTAGTTCTCCAGCTGTCTAACATATCCCATAACTTGACTGTTTTATCCCAAGAGGCACTGGCTAGAACACACTTCATTGGGTTAAAGGACAAACTGCTGATGGGGCCCTCATGGCCTGCTAAGACCTAGTAAGAGAACAAAAGGCAACATGGAATTAGGTGAAGGAAACTGAAATTCATGTAGTCTGCATTCAGTAAACTCCAGATATAGCCATTAAACCATGCCTAACTTGTCAACACATGCCTGAGAAAACTTTTGGCATGATACACACCAGTGATTCTAAACTTTTTATTTTCACAATATAGACACTGTATTTCCACTACACAGATATCTACAACTACTCCTATTCACATACAGCCTCTTTAGAGACCAAGACTTAGGAATGCAGTGTGTCATTTTCCCCCCTCTAATCAGAACAATCAGACCTGCAACGAAAAAACAAGTCATTGCTCTGAGAATTCGTATCCCCTGCAGTTGAAAACACTTCAGAAAAAACACTAATAAAAACTGTGAGTAAGAGTAATACAGAATTTCATGTCATGGAGCTCCTACTCGTCTCAAAAGAAATCAAGGAAAGAAACTGAATTCAAAACTCTGGAGATCCAGTCAAATATATGCTGAGTTGCTACAGTGATCTGTATTCAATGGCTGTGCAAATTTAATACATGAACTGCTGAGCTCTTCTACTTACACAAGATGTACAATAATGCTTGAGAATTGAAACAATAAAAACCTTCTAAAAAAGAAAAAATAAGTGTCCCTGCTCTGCTCCAGCAAAACCCTCCATGAAATCCATATTGGTCTTAATGCAGCATCTACAATTTCTCCATTACCTGCAGAAAATATGTAGAAAAGAACATCTCTGAACAACTACTGGAGGGAAAGTCTCTCATGACCATGTGTTAGCTCAGCAATACTGTTGTTACCTTATCAGCTAGAAAAAGCTCATTACTCAAAAATTCTAAAAACTATTTCATCCACGAATTCAAGGTAGTCTCCATGCAACAAATAAAAAATAAAAAAATCCTGAGAGAAACATAGTGCAGCTCCAGTTTTTGAATGTAATGAAACCACTTCATGTTGCATTGAAACCCTCTGATTAATCCCAAATTGATACTGTGTTAAATTCAAGCCCTCCAACATTGTAGGTCCTTACATCCAGCAGCCTCCCACTCTGCATTGACCAGATGAATATTTCAAAGGAATCCTGGGAACCAGCTGACACAATCTCCCCACTGGAGTCCACAGCCAAACAAGAGAACTGACTTGGTCGTGGAGACGTAAAGGTGCGGAAATTGCGGTATCTGCGGTAGGTGTGAAAACACATCATGAGAACCCTTTAGATAGATTTAAAGGTAGGTTTTACAAACTTATTCAAAATAGGATTAAATTTTATTTGTAAAGTCTTTTAAGCTATCTACAGAAAAAATACTCTGTGTACAAAATTAGATGTGATGCCTCAGCACAGTTCCAAGATTCAAAAGAAGTATTAAAAACTCTGCAGAAAGAGAAGCAAAAAATACTCAAACAGAGGAGCTCTCTTCTATTAAATAGTGTATGTCTAATTTTTTAGAAAACATAGGCTTGCTTACACATCCAGCTCTGTGCACAGTTGTATTATAATGGCTCAACCACTAAAACTATGGCAGGTGTTCAGTTAGTCAGGTGCCTTCTCTCCATTTGAATAGAGCCCGATAATGACCCTACTGAATTTCCAGCTTCCCTGAGAAAACTTCTTCCGGAATTTTCTTCACAGAAACTGCATGGAGTGATAGGATTCCTAATTACCACCTAAATTTAAATCAAAGGCTGAACCAAAACTCAACAAGGCAGTACTCACAACAAATGAGCAATCAGCACTTTGCTGTATTTTGGGGGGGGAGGTGAAAGCCGAAGACTAAATGAGACACAAAAGCTTTTATGAAGAGTTACCTGTGCAGATCAAAGGCACGCACTGTTCCATCAAGGGAAGCACTCAAAACAACATAACCAGTGGAAGTGAAAGTTACAGCAGTTACACCACTGGTGTGTTCTGTAAACGTGACAAAACAAAAGCTGCTTGAAGTGTTCCACACTTTCACCTGCATGAGAGACAAGAAAAGACTTCTTACAATCTCCATCATTGGTTCAGACAGACAATCAGTGTAAGGCAGCAGAAGAGGAAAGAAAAACTAGTTCTAGAACTCTGCAATAGCATAAAAGAGTTTCAATATTATCAGTAAGGAATTCTGTGGAAGTGAACAGGCCACAGCTTAACTTCAAACTGCAAAAGACACATTTGCTACAGGAAACTCTAAGGGGAGATAGAAAAAAAAGAGCTGAAACAAAGTTAGTTTTTGAGGAGAGCTGTAATGCTTGGTGAGCATCTTGAGCTTCCAAGCTTTGTACTGCCATGGGTAAGACAACTGTCAAATTCAAAACCAACTGTGAAGCCATCACAGAAGTTAAAACTGAGATGATATTTCAGTTGGGCTTTTTCCCTGAACAAAAACATTATGCATTTAGCTTTCTGCAGGCTGAGACTTCTGGGGTTTGGCCAGTTTTGAACCCCAGTGGCAGAAGCCATGAAGTGGCAGATCTTCTGACGCTCAAAAAGTACTGACTGGAAATCAGCTGCTATTGTTGTTCCATTTAAGTGCCAAGACACTGTGGGATTGCTCTACAAAATATCTTTAAAAAAATAAAAAAGTACCTGCACCCATAGCACAGCGTTTCACTTCAAGTCACCCATGAGAAAGTAATTTTTTTTTTTAACAAGCCGCTAGAATGGTGTGTTTAAAAAGAAAAAGTTGCACTTTTATAAATAATTTGAAATTAATTTCATATGAAAAACAATTAAGAGGGCATGAATCTGGGTGACTGAAGTTCATTCATCCCAAAGTGTCATAGAACCACCAGGAGCATATGTGAATCAACATTTGATGAATTAGACATTTTGGTGTTTATGGTGAGTGGATCTCTAATAATTAAAAAACCCATCTGCTAAAAAGCATACATGATGTAATCTGCTGACACTAGTAATAATAAATCAAAATATACATGCTCTAGAGAGAAAACCCCCAAACATTTAAGAAGTGATGATGCAAAATCATGACTTTATATTAAATGTATCAATTGCAGTAACAGAGCTTTTGACACAAAAAGGAAAGTCAAGCTGCTATGTTATTAACACTTCAGTTCATATTCCAGGAATACTTCCCCACTTACTTTCCCATCCTCCCCTCCAGTTGCTATGTACTGTCCATCTGGAGAATATGCCAAGGAAACCATGCTGTTGAAATGTCCCTGCTGCTTCAGCACATAGGATTCACTTTGCCATTCCCACACCAGGAGCTGACCCAAACCTGTAACCACAGCAGAAGGACTGACCAGAATTAGGAATACAATGACCCTGCAAATGCAAGTCACAAAACACACAATTGCAAGCAATGTAAAAAAATCCAAAAAAAACAAAAAAAAAAAAACAACAAAAGATTGATGCAGACAGGTTGCACTCTGCATTTTTCAATCCTAATAAAAAGCCTTTTGTCTATTAAACATCAAGGCAACTTTCCTCAACAACCAGGAGCTGTTACTCGGATTAATGTTCTCAATACTACAGCAGCAATGCTATCAACCAGCCGATAAATGAGCTGGAAAGAAAAGGAGGGCTGCACAAAAGGGTATGGGGCTTGGTTTCCATGCAAATCATTATGGACTGGGTGGGAATGTTGAAACATGCAGGCAGGTTTGTGATACGGGATGTGCAGCAAGTGGCAAAGGAAGACAGAATGGTCCAGAATTAAAGGATATTACAAACTACAAGGGATATGGGCATTACCCTAACTCTGCTTGGGTTTTCATATATGAAACATGTATTTTTCCCTTTGTCAACAAAATATTTCCCTGAATCACAAGAATTCTGTGAGGAGAGACTAATTAGGGATACTCGTTTTACTCTATCTAGATATGGGAACATAAATCATTAACAAAACTTTAACATTTGGAGTCAAGATCAGGAAGAGGAATTTGGGCTTGCACACCCACCATACTCCTCATTTTTCCATGAACAGAGACCACCAAAAATCTGACAAACCTGAGCATCCAAAGGCAATCCAGTCCCCAGTGCAGTTGATAGAAATAGAAGCTATCCTTTGGTCTGAAATACTGAAGTACAAGAAATATCCAGTAAACAAACTTGTGTTTTCACATCTTGTGCAATAAAACTTCAAGTCTAATGTTTATTATCTCTGTTCAAGCAAGTTGTTTGATCACTTTACTGAACTTCTGTACCACTGGAACATCAAAAGCCTCAATACAAATTCTTTTTCTTTTTGTTATACTCAAAACCACCGAACAGACATTACTACCTTATTTGGAATGAAGGCAGAGTACCTGCATCCTAAAGATGTACTTGCCAGCACAGAGCACAACTCCCCACATATAAGAAAAAAAAAAGGGTTTTTGGACACAGAAATTCTTTAGCTGGCATCCTACAGCTATGGAAAAGAATTATGATTTTATTTTTTCAACTTAGAGACAATTTACAGAAAATTTTACACATGCAGAACTTCTTTTTCAGCTACTATTTTCTACAGAGAAACTGAAAGCATGGAAGTCCACATGGCTGAAGAAATCTACAGCCAGTAACTTGGAACTTCTGAGTATTTTTCTCATTCAGACCTCAGTTTTCCATAAAATCCTATGGAATGGAGTTACATGGTATTTATTACATAAATTTACAATTCTGCCTTTCCAGAAATAACAGTACTAAATACTCATGTCTTAAGATTTTTGTGCTCTGCTTATTCATCCTTTACTACTAAACATGGTGTGTCCTCACCCAAACAAACAAGAAACTTCCCAAAAAACATACCCACCCCCCTGAAACCAAACTAGAAACAGTGACAACCCCATACCTCACCTCAAGGAGTGGATCAGATTGAAATCTGGAAGCTCATGGAGGTGAAAGATTCCAGAGGCAAAACCAGTGACTAAAAGGTGTGTTTTCTTGTGATAGGCTGCAGATGTCAAGTTATTAAAATCTCCCTCTTTATTGAAAAAATACCTGGTACCAAAGAAACAAAAAAGAAGCAAGGTTAATCCATAAGAAAATTATGCTGTTAGAGCTGCATTTCAATATGGGCCAAATATTTTGCTCAAGGTCTCCTATAATAAAGCTGAAAAGCAGGAGTTCCAGAAATTGCTAAATATATGTACTTCATATAAAATACACTTTAAAAATATGTACTTTACAAAGCTAGTGAAAACTGATAATCAGAAGTGACACCTCATGACATGCAGTGAAAGGGACTAAAAGTTAACCTTAAAAGAACAGCCCTTTTGATCATCTAATGCCAATCCACTGGTTATCCTTCTGTACATAAGTCCTCTTACATTGTATACTCCAAATTTCTTCAGTCTGGAAGTTCACTAAGGCTAATTCAAGCCTGGGTTGGGGCAGGATACTTCTTTTTTACCTCCTTCACAGTAGGGGAGCCTGAGAACACTCAAGTTTATCAAATGTTGCTGTAATAACCTCCTGAAATCAACCAGTCCCTTGCAAGAAATCAAAGCCTCTAGACTTCGAGGGTACTGTAATAAAGACCTCATTACACTTTTCGAGTTTCAAAAAGTAACATGTACACCTGTACAATAACATGTATACATGTATTTCTTATATTATTAAAATTACACTCGTTCGGAAGGTGGAAGGTATAATCAAGATATAATTCATATAATCAAGATAAGACAAATAGGTGTTCTACCAGAATTATTTAGAATGGGACCTACAGTAAATTTTTAAATCCTGGGCAGTTTTATTCTGCTTTGAATACGTAATAACAGCTGAAAAAAAAGCCCTATATAGTAAATCCCCCTGGGACAAATGTGACTGTGGAAAACTGAAAGCCACTTACTTTGCAATACGTGAATATTTAACCTTATTTCTGGTCTCCTGTTCACTTGGATTGGCTTTTCCGTGGATTTCTTCACCCTTTGGCTCTTCAAGCAACTCTTCATCATTTTCTCCTGCATTCTCTTCCTTAGCTGCATCTTTTGGGGGCATGGGCTTCAAGCCATCAAGCTCTGTGTCACACTGCCACACACAGAGAGCTGCATCCTGGCTAATTGTGTACAGCTACAACACAAACACAGACATGACTATTGTCCAACACCTCTGCTTTGTGCTCTGCTGTTAATACAGACTCACAAAAGGGTTAGCAAGTGTGCACTCTGTTGTTAGGATAAGATATGACTTAGTCCTCTTAGAATCTGAGGTGTTTTGATCTGGAAGTTTCACTTGTCCTGAGAGCTGGTGATTTCTTCTACCTGTTCTCAAAAAATTTTTGCAAGGACCAAAGGTAATTTGATTACCAGATAACATTACAGCTAAATAATTTTTTTCACGTTTAAAACTATAATGTTTTAGGGGAGCAATTTTCAATAGCTTACTCACATTCTAAAGTTTACTTCCTTAAATATTCATGGAATTGTAAACTCCCAATCACAGCAGAGGAGTCAACAGACATATTGCTTATGCACTTCCTAAATTCTGAGATATTGTAAAAATAGTCATCTACAGGTAAGACTCTGCTTCAACTATTTAAATATAAAAATTTAAGGACGTTGTGTGATTATACATACATCTAGACTGTTCTCTTCAAAAAAGCAAGCTACAATTACATCCTTGTGCCCTCCAAGTGAGTAGTAGATCAAGTTTGCCCATCGTTCTGCTCCAAACACCCACGTAGACATGTCCTTGCTTCCCACTGCAAAACATCTACCAAAAAAAAAAAGGCAGTTTGAATTAGAACACTGGTTTGAAAAACTCTTCACTGAGGGGTGAATGTTCTGAGCACAAAGACACCAGTCACAGCTTCAAAAGTCATTTTACACACAACAGAGCTGTAAACTGAGGCATTTTGAAGCAACAATCCACTGATGATCCCCCATACATGCATATTTTATACTTTCTAGTCTGCTTAATTATATTTTTTAATTCAAGACAGAGGTTTTAAAGCTAGTACAAATCTTAATAGGAAAGAAAATGGACTGTAACGTGTGTACAAATATTAACAACGTGCGCAGGTAGACAGTGCTTTAGTTTAACCACTCACTTGGAATCATCAGTCCAGTCAATACAAGTTGTTTCATCATATGGACCATAGTAGGTTTTATCCAGAACAAATGCATTGAATTCTCGTTTCTTCCCAGGAGCATGGTACAGGTAAGCAAGGTTGTCCTTTGTAACCACAAATTTCCTGTCATATGGGGTGGGAAGGGGAAAGCAAAATTGCACACAAAGCCGATGAATCAAACAACTGCTCAGTACAGACTGCAACACAACGAAACAAAATGTTAAAAAAGCTCCTGCACCACTGAAACAATAAAAAGGGATTGCTTCTGGGTGAAAAACAAACAAAAAAATATTTGCAGATTGATACTATCCCCCAACTTATGCACTATAAAAGAGCAAACCCTCAGTAAAAATCACCTAAGGTGAACAGTCAAATATTTATTCTCCAATTCTCATAAAAGAAGGAAAAATTCAAACACTCAAAACAGGATATTCTATTTCAACCTCTCTTCACCTCCATATGTTGGCCACTTGCAGAAACATAAAGCTTGTGCAGCCCTGTTATATATATCCTTTAATATGGTCCTCTTGCCAGTACAATTCCCTAAGGTGGAACTGTGATTCCAACTTCCAAGCAAAACCTCATTCAAGACCCCTTTGAGTCAATCCCAGTGAGGAATGTTGCCGAAAGAGGAACTTCACACTTTTTCCTCTCACCCTTCTCATGCTTCCAACATTCATGTCACCACAATTTGGACCCACGACCACGCAGTTAAAACATAAAGAGTGTGAAAAGAAACACCCAATTCGGAGAACTGTCTCTTCTAATAGTGCAGCTGGGCTTTGCTTTTTCTCTTTTCTTTCCCCCCAGTTTCACAGATAAAGTGACCTTCCACCAGCTCCAAATCTACCCTACACTCATTAATAGGTATCATCCCCAGAATGTCTTCATAATCACAACTAGTTTAAGTGGTAATTTCTGCTGTTTTGTTCTAAAGTATGCACTCTCTACTTACTTGCCATCAGGAGAAAACTTGACACTGTGAACTGGCTTGTGAAAATAGAACTGATGTATCACACATTTACCAATCAAACTGACAAGCAAGGCAGCTCCCTCTGTAAGGGTAGAAAAAGAAGGGTCATGAAAATAATCAAGTTCCCGAAGAAAACATAACCCTAGTGATACCTTGGAGTTTTGATTTTTTAATTTTTGTAGATCTTAGAAGTAGTTATATAGTAAATGTAGATTTTAG
>JAYRBT010000001.1:111985804-112022540 GCA_036023395.1 Myiotriccus ornatus
ATAAAAATACAACGAAGAAAATATATGTGGAAAAAAAAGAAAGAGATGGAAAGGTTAAAAGTCGCTAGTGAGAAGACATTACCACCCTTCCCCTGAGCATGTACAGAAGTTAGCTGGGAGTACATAACCTGTATGGAAAGTACTAACCATTTGTAACAGAGGGTTACTAACACTGAACTTCTGTGTATAAATAAATAATGGTGCAGAAAGTCCAGAGGGATGTGCTTCATTTGTGGAGTACCACAGAGCACCCAGGCTTGTGCAACCTCTGAAATAAATAAATAATCGATGTCTCTCTCCAGGGTGTAATTACTGGCTTGTTGCACACAGGGTAATGAATCTGATTTTTGCAGGCAACAGTAGCTTTGGCTAAAATTGGTGAAACAATCACTCCTTCCAACAAAATAGAAGTCAGAGCAGCAGAGAAGTTGATTTCTTTTTAAAACATGTATATTTAGAACTGTAACGCTTACAATTTCATTAAACAATCTTAGTACAATGTGTTTAACAGTATATTACAGAACAATGTGAAAAATGATTTAATAGCAAACCATGAAAATGGAATTAATAATACCTGCAGTGTCAAAGTCACTAACTTGTTACCTTTTCCAGTCAAACAATCCCAGCAGTCATTCGCACTAAATGATGCTTTGGGTTTTATCCAGAATAAAATGGTATGATTTCCACAGAGAAAGGGCATTCCTTCACAGAAAGAAGATGCATAATAAGAAACATTTTCAGCTAGCAGGTCTACTTTATACATCTATTTAGACTTCTTTTTTTTTTTTAAATAAAAAATAATAATGAAAAAAAAAATGTTTAGACCAGTGCAGGGTGCCTATTCATTTCTTCAACTTAATTGCTGTTTATTTTGGAAAGAGGGTTTGTTTTTTATTTCCCCTTTATAATTTAACAGAAGCTGAGTTTAAGAAAAAAAATAGTAACAATGAATTTGTCTAACAAGCAGCTCCTCACTTTAGTTTTACTGTCAAGTATTTGACATGGGACAGTTTCCTCTGTGGAGTCTGTTGACAACGCACCATTACAGATCTGCAAGTAGAAAAGGTCATTCTCACATTAAATGCACAAGTTTCAGTATCAGAAGCAGGACACCAGAAGTTGTAATTTTTCCAGTCACAGGTGGATTTGCAACATTCACAAAAATTACACTTTTTATTACATTTTTTGTATTTACATTTCAGATATAAATAATGAAATTCTTTAAGTTACATGTTTTAACTTTGCTTCACGATTATTCTACATCTGCAAGCTTTCCTATATCAAACCAACCTCTTTCTTTCATCATGAATGCAGAAGTCTGGCCTCTAATCAGTAATAATTACACTAAGCCTTTATGATGAAAGGTTGACTGTTCAAGTATCACATCATACTGAAATTTTTGCCCCAACTTAAAAACTGGGGCAGCAAACGAAGCCACTTGGAAATGGTAATAAAAGAAATTAATCTGGGAACTCAATAAGCCAAATAATTTATTATTAAATTCTATCAATATCTTTCTTTGGTAAGAAATATGCAAGAGGATGACCCAGCCCCCACCCCCCAAAAAAAAAAATCATATAATATGTGACATCACAGTGTCTACTCTGTGAAGGAGAAAGCCTCAGAAAATTAAGGAATTTTGTTCAGTTAAGACTGTTTATAGCAGTAGCTCTTCCATGCATCTAAGTATGGAAATGATGGAAGTTTAATATAAAATTGCAATGGCAGGAATTAACAATGATAAAACAAACCAACAAAATGAAACCAAACCGGAAAAGCAACTGTCACACCAGTGAATGTGCTGTTGGATGCTCTGTTATGTTTCTGGCACATGTGTGGAAAAGCCTGTAAATTATTACATAAAAATTCAAGATTTGGATAATTATATCATCCAAGTCTACATTCTAAAGTATGTAGGAAGCATGAAACAAATCTCTCAGCTGCCCAACAAAAAAAAATAACAAAGAAGTGGTCCAAATACTTGGACTTTTTGCTTTTGTTGCCCTGTGTTTTTGATGCAGGATGTGACTGAAGGGAGAAAACCCAATAGCTTACACAAAACATACTAAAGTGGCAATATAAACTAGCTGACACAAGCTTCACTGTACATTTAAATTGATACAATTGTCTGGTGCTTCCATGGCCAGTACACGTCGAGTGCCATAGGTCTCCTTAGAGTTAATGTTACAACGAAGACTAAAGCAGGTCATTATCCTTTAAAGTGCTTTCATATCCAGTTTCTAAATGGGTTTCTGTGTTCCTTGCTTTCCATACCGAGTTGTCACGTGACGTTGACTTCCAGAACATGGTCGTCCTTGCTGGGAATGACGAGGATTTGCATTCCCATGCTGCTGTTGAAGACCTGACCCGGAGAGAAGGACTGGAGCCGGGGCATCGGCAAGCCCTTGTGCTCCCCGCTGGCTGTGGAATGCAGGCTGCCTCTGCTCCTGATGCTGCTGCTGTCAGCCTGATCATCCACGTTCTTGTCCACAGACAGGTTATCGTTTTCAATCCAGCTATCTGTTTGAAACAAAAAAAAAAAAAAAACCAAAAACCCACACAGTTTTATTCTACGGACCGATTAAACAACTTAAATTCACCCGTTCAGTTACTGAGCATCTCTGCTGAGGTAACAGTCTGTGCACACTTGTGGCCAGCACCAGATGTATCAGTGAATTGTACTGGTCTATAAGGAAAACTTCAGTAGCGTTATCTCACATGTGTCACAGGCCAGAAGGGTGCACACTGGCAGGAACTGGAGCTCAGCTGGCACATGCTGCTTGCACAAGTGAACTCTCACTAAGCTCTGGGAACTACTTCACAGTAGAGATAAATACTCTGAATGGCTGTGGTAATTTAAACCCTTCATCTAATCTGGTCTACACGCCACAGTTTTTCAGCAGTTCTTTTGTTTTGCACTTAATCCCTTAAAAACTGGGAAAAAAATTCAAAGCTAATGAAGACACACTGGATGTCCAATTTACAGAAAATGAAACTGCAAGATTAGAGGGTTATCAAATAGTTTTCACTTGATTATGAATCCAGGAAGAGACAACTTCCATGACAGTGACACCTACTTTTCAAACTAATCTTTAAAGGAAATGTAAGAAAACAATGCATTTATTATTCCTCCTCACAGACTGAGGTGGCAACCCAAATTCAGAGTTCCATTAGAGCAACATTTTATAAGTTTTTTCAAATGAGAAGTGTTAGTGAAGGTCAGTAACACACACACCTATGAATAGCTGGCCAGGATATTTCTTGCCTTGCTTTTCTCTTTACACAAGAACGCAGGAGAAGCAGAGTAATTTCTGTAAGTAGCCACACAGCCAAGAGAGCCTTACCAGCATCAAGTTGCATGGAGTGAGCAGAATGGTGAGGGAGGTATTTAAACAATCTGACATCAGGGAAAGGCAGATTTCCAGCAAACAGCGGCATCACTTCCATGTGGACTTTGTGAGTTGCTCGAGGTGCTACGGGCATAGATATCACTCCAGAACTTTTTCCACAGACTGCCCAGTTACTACTGTTGTCAACAACTGCAAGAATAAAGAGCAAAGACTATAAAAATCTTTTGTGAAAAACAGAGAACCCTCAGAATAGTTTGGTTTTTTTCAAAATCAGCACTTTATCAACATCTAAAAGCCCACCAGCTTTTATGTGTGAAGAGCTCTGCAAGGTAAGAAAACAGCTCTACACAAAAGGGACTATAGTTGGGGCCCATGCAAGTATTCATCCCTTCTGAAGAGCATTTATATTCCCCTGGAGGACAGATTAAAGAGAAAAAATAAAATATTCTCAGTCTAGCAAAATGCAAACTGCTTTGCTGAGCAGCCGTACCCACAATACAAGATCAAGTGCCATATAAAGTCTGGCAGATGCCATTGTCAAGAAAAGAGTACTGGGGAATTTTCAAGAAAAATAGTCTTACCTTCATACATAAGTTTTGTTGTGCAATATCCATCTGATTCCGTTAATGCTTCATCTCTGTCAACCTCTGACAGGTCAACAAGTCGGGTGATTGACACCTCTAAAGAGCAGAGGGAGCCTGTTTTACAGTACTCTGCCCCCAGTGGTGGGAAAATCTCACTTTTCACATGATACAGTGTCTGTCAGGAAGAAAACAGTGCTGTTGTCAAGAAAAAAGGGGTGTTTTACTTGTGTTTAAGTTGAACTGGACAAATGATACAGTACAAGCTTAACTTTACATTTAACAGCCACATCCTGTTAGATCTTTTTAATGCAAGAATCAGTTGTAAGTAATGTTCACTTCATTATCTTGCTCAGTTTACAAAAATCATGCCATGGGCAGGGACACCTTCCACTAGATCAGGTAATCAAACCAAATTTGATTCAATCTATTTTTGATACCTGCAGTTGAGCATACCATTTTTTTCTTCACTACTGTGCTTTAACTCAGCCTTTCAATGTTCCTACACTGATCTTACACTGATCTTACTACTTAAAATTTTTTATTAGTTTCTTACCACCTCCCTTTACAGGAGGAGTAATTCCAAGTAATACAGGAGAACTACTTCACCCCTCTTACCCTCACAGCCCCCCAAGTAACAGTACCCACATCAAAGAGCTAATTTTCGATTCCTACGAAATTAAATTTCTGCCCAAACCCCCACTGTTTAACACAGCTAGTTATCTTTAAAAACTCCAGAAAGGTGCTGATACAGGTGCCAATGAATGCTTGTTACATGCCAGCAGGCAAACAGACACCTAAAATATTGCTCCAATGCCAGTTTGCAATAAGCAGGTAGGAAATACAGCCAACACTGAAGACAGACAAAAGGATTTAACCCAGTGAGAGTCTTCTCATTATGCTAATTTTTTGCCCAATCATCAAAAAGGGTAACACTGAATTTAGAGATGAGATTAAATAATGTTGATATAAGCTCCTATTAACGGAATTCTATCTAGCCTATAAGCTTCCTAACTGATCAAAGGAATAAAACGTTTGTCCTTAAGGAGAAAGGAGAAACATTTAAGATAATGGCCTAGAAAACCCTAAATATTTCATTAGAGGAGCTCATCTCAAGCACTACAAAAAACAGCTCAGATGCTTTCAATAGCACAGACTTTTTGGAAGTTGCAATTTGCTTTGGAGAGCACAGTCTCAAGACAGCAGGGAAAAAGCAGCTCAGTAACCTACAGAGAGTCTCCATGGCACAAATCCAAGAAGACGAAAACACGAAAAAAATTAAACATGATCAAGTGTTATGGTCCCCACCACATTCCTGTGGCAAGGATATGATTCCACCATATCATACCAGGCTGCAGTTGCATCATTCACAAACTGGTTTTCCATTGATTCTAACTAAGTATTAATCTCATGATGTAAGCAGAACTTTCCTAATATATTTGTTGACTTTCCCTTTCCGTATATTAGGAAACCCTTTGCAGGTAAGATGTGCCATACTTACGAAAAAATTTTCCACTTGGAACTCATAAGTGAACGGCTTCAGGGTAAGAGACTGTTCTTCAGAGGTAGCTGGACAAAAGCTGACTGAAAACAGGCACTGCAAGGAGAGAGGAAGCTCTTTTGTCCACTTCAATTCCCACACAAAGAATATTGATTGCTTACTGAATACGACCTGAAAGAAAATGTTCAGAGTGTTAGCTCCTTCCTTCCTCTGAAAAACAAGTGGAAATGCACATACATATGTCTGTTCTGGCATTAATATAGTTTATAAAAATAAATTAAGTAAATCATTAGGGAAATATGCAACCAAAATAACTAGTAGTGATTTTTTTTTTTTTTTCACAATGCACATCTGTTTAAAAGGAGGGATTTCACTGTCAGAATCAAGTGTTTCAAAAGGGAACACTTCACATTCAAACACGCCTGGAAAAGGTTATAATCAAAAGTCAAATTTAATAAATTTATTAATATGTCCTTATCTACTTTTCCTAGGCACTAAGAATGACAAATTTAATATGTTCAGACAAGGCTGCAAGAAACTTCAAGGTTGTCCAAGGAAGCTGTGGATGCCCCATCCCTGGAAGTGTTCAAGGCCAAACTGGATGGGGCTCTGAGCAACCTGATCTAGTGGAAGGTGTCCCTGCCCATGGCAGGGGGGTTGGAACAAGATGATCTTTAAAGGTCCCTTTCAACCCAAACCATTCTGTGATTCTATGACAAGGAACTGTTCTGCAACTGAACAAGTTTACAGCTGTATTTAACTGGAAAACTGTGCCTACCTGATTTTTTTTCCTAAAACCTAATGACAAACTGCAGCCATAAGATGAATACATTAAATGTTAACAGTGATATTACATTTGTATGGCTGCTGTTCAAGCAGGTATATAGTCCTTTGCATGAGACAAATGGACAAGTTTGAAAACTTACCTAATAATCTTTGCAAGTTTTTGAATTATTCTGAGATCTACAGGTGTCAGTGCTGTCCAAAGCATCCTTAAAAATCAGTTTACTCAGAGAACTACAAGGGACTGACCTAACTCAGCTATCAGTCTTAATTACTACAAAATCTATGTGCAAAAGTGGTGCTAACAATTTCACTAACAGGAACTTTCATCTACCTATCCTGCCAATGAGCTCATAAACCACCAAGTGCATTTTACCTGTTGAGATGCAGGGTTGAGAGGTACCAGCTGCAAATCTGTACAGTCAGCAGAATTTTTTAGGCTGTAGTCTGAAAGCTGGAAACAGAGTTCTGACAAATTCTGAACACAGACTTGCAAATATTTCCTGAAAAACGCGACACAGTTTGTTCAATGAAAGCTGAACCGTTACATTGAAAGAGTCCATGTCCCTAAAACAAGGCTGTAAAACACCCTCTTTTTCACATTAAACAAAAACAAGTAACTACACAGAAACAGGCTAGCTTGGTTCATCTTGTGGCCTTATTTCCAAAACAGCTGAAACCATAGATTTGTTTTACTGTCATGAAAGAACACTAGAGGAAATGCACATGCTTCCAGTGGGAAGACAATAAAAGCTCAACTTATATATATATATATTAAAAAAAAAAAGGCTGCTATAAATATTACTTAGGAAACTCCAGCTCCATATTTTACAAGAAGAAAGAAACAATAAATACTTAATGAGTACATTACCGTTTGCCAGCTGACAATAAGGAATGCTTGGCATTAAAAGGGATGCAGAACGTTAATGCAATAATAGTGGAGTAAATCGACCAAGGACAATCAATGGTCACCTAAAGGAAAAAAAAAAAGGAACAAAGTTCTTATCCATAATGGTATTTGGCATAAAGATTTTGCTTTTCTTCTCCTTTCTAAGCAAAACTTTTCTCACAAAGCGTCTACATCTAATGCATCCAGAATAGGAAGAAGAAAAAAACAAACAAGCAAACAAAAAAATAAGTATGTTAAAAACTAATCTGACAAAATACTAGGTTTTTGTTTGCCTGTGAGTGGGATATGAAATATCAAAGCAGCTTTTCCTACAGAAACTGACATACCACGTTCTGAAGACTGAAAATAAAGGAAGGGGGAATAGAAGAATGAAGAGGTAAAAGAACACTAACAGTACCACCAGCATCTTGACACAATAACCTGGTAAAGGTCAATGTCAAATAAATTGCTTTTATTTTAAAATATTTTTAAAATATTTGATGCATATGTCTTTTAATTTGAAGCAGCACATTTGGCTGAAGAATTTCTCCTGTAGTGAATGCTGCCATTCTTCCAACTGTAAAGCATATACATTTAACAACATATTTTATATGCTGAAAAAAACCCCAACTTTTGTCACATCACATTTTAGCAACGCTGATCTGTAGCTATTCCTTTCTACTCAGCTCCTCACACACATAGATGGACAATTTTAACAGGGAATAACACTGTGAAAGGTGATGGTTTCAAGATAATTTTGCTGCCAGTTGAACAGTTTGTTTCCATACTACTTATTTTATTCACCCTTCATAATAAAAATCAAGAGGAAAAGTTACCTCCAACTAAATAATGTGACACTACAGTGTTCAGTTGGCAATATATTAAACATAGTCTATCTTTCTGCTTATGTTTACAATTTCTTTATATTTATAACATTTGCTATGATTTTTTGCATGTAAATCTTTTAAGGGAAAATAAGTTCCATACAAGCAGTTCCCCGTCACCACCGCTTCTATTCCATGAAGTGTGATCAAATAAATTTCAAAATAAAAATGTTAAACTACATCTTACTTTTTGGTCAACAGTAGCCATGCAGTTGTCTTGTTTCTGCTTCTCTTTGTTTTTTCGGTGATTTTCTTTATTTACAGTATTTCCTTTCTCCACTGCAGGTTCCGTGGCTGATGGCAAATACATGACTTCTAATTCAAATTCAATCACATGGTATGCAGGAGCCACTGGCAAACTGATGCTTGTGATCTTCTCAGAAGACTGAATCCTTAGTGATGATTCCGAGATCTTTTCTGTAGTCGTGTAGAGTGGGAGAAAACAGAAATAATAGAAAAATATGTGGTGCTATGGCCACTTCCTAGCAAGGCCCCCAGCTTTGCAAAGACAGCAATGAGCACCCATGTTGTAAGACTCCACAGCAACCTCTTCAAATGATATCTATATATCTATAATCTGCACATCTTAAATCTAACTGCTATTCACAACCTCCCAGGATTAACACTCTGTCCTGTTTTAAACAGCCAGAAGGTAACCATGTTCCATGTAATAGTCCCTTACAATGTTCAAGAAAGAAAGAACTGAGAGGACAATTTTATAACAAACTTCAAACCAGCTAAGGAGCTACTTTATCCCATCATATGACATTTACTGAAGTTTTTACGAAGTCCTGCACTTCCTTGGTCTCATCATTTCACTTCAAGCAAACTTGCAACTTGTTGAACACACACAGGCATCAGCATTTTTGGTCAGCAGCAGCAGTTTCACCATGCCTCCTGCATTTCATCCATGAAAGTAAAATTGTCCAGCTATGTTTGCTGAAAAGTTCATACTACTTTGAGGGTGAAAACTTAAGACCTTTCTCGTGCCGAAGTGCTCAGCTGCAAGTCCCTAAAATTGTCCTTAATAATGACCATGGAATAAGACAGTGCCAGTGCTCTTAATAATGTAAGCACAGGTTTACTTCAGGATTTTCAGGCTTTTAAAGGTTGTTGATTTTTCCTTCCTTGCTTACCCCTGGTGTTGGAATAGATCACTGCCTTGCTCTCGGGGTGGTACAGGATGGGCATGGCGTCCGCGTTGCTGAGCTGCAAAGTGTCCCCGCTCTTCATGGTGTAGTGACCAGTGGTCACTGTGAACTTCACCTTCTGGGGAATGCCAGCCAAAAGGCTGTCTGGAGGAGAAAGCAGATTCCACTAGATGGTTACAAAGCACTGCTAAGGCTCACGAGCAGACCATTCATCACACATCGGGATAACTTACAAGTGAGGGGTTTTGGCGTTACACAACACATTAAACCCAGCTCAGATACCTCTTGTGGGGAAGCCAGTGGTTAAACTTGAGTGACCAAAGCCACTGGATCTTGGATGGCTTAGAAGAGCTGGCTCACATCCTGTGTAGCTCTGGCAGCACAGAATTCAGTGAAACACAATAACCCCCAAGAATTCACTAAACATTTTAAATTTGTAGACAGCTTTGTATTTTTTTGCACCTGTGATGCCAGTCATATTAACATGTTGTATTTACATAATCAACCTAACAAGAATGCCAGAATGCACACAGGATCACAACTATCAATTTCACAGGGGTAGATGATTTGAATAATGTCCAAATGTCCTTCCATCACCCACACATTGCAAACCCTTTAACTGGAATGACAGCACAAAATGAATATTAACTCCTCAGCTGCCACACTCAATAGCCTGAAAACACAATCACTATTAACTTCCATTTATAAACTCTGATAAACTCTACAGCAAGTAATGTTCAGCTGTCCCTGAAACCAACAGATGTATTTAGTGTTCATTTTTAATAAGTTTTTATTATCATCTCTAGTAGAGAATCCCAGTTCTTGTAAATACCAAAGGGACTGCAGAATCACGTTAGGAGGAATTTCTTCACAGAAAGGGTGATTAGACATTGGAATGGGCTGCCCAGGGAGGTGGTACCATCCCTGGAGGTGTTTAAGGAAAGACTGGATGTGGCACTTTAGTACTGTGGTCTGGTTGACAAGGTGGTGTTCAGTCATAGGTTGGATAATCATCTCAGTGGTCTTTTCCAACCTAGCTGACTCTGGGATCACAAACCAACCAAATAAGGAGCTCAGTCAATTAAAAATTTAAATATTCCCTTCTAACCAGTGTGGCAGTTCAAATCACAGCGGATATTTAAGTGCCACAACATGTTAAATTTACGTTCACAAGTGACACTGCGTGTCCAGAGCCAAGCACTGGAAGGAGTTGTTGAAAACCAGCCATTATTGACAGGACACGACTAAGGGACAATTTGGAAAGCAAGCATACATTTTACACTCAAACCTAAGAGTAAGGAAAAATCTGAGTAATACTCGGGCCAGAAAACACTCTCTCTAGTCCCACAGGAGGGCAACAGGAATCATCAAAAACAACTGCAGCACAGCAGCTGAACCTACCAGTCATGGGCTCCACTTTCAGCTGGGGCTCCTGAGAATACACGTCGTACTGCACGATGGGGTAAATATGCAGGAGCACAAACTGTACTTTTCCCACTGAAGTGCACAGCTGCCTGAGCGTGTATGTCCCAGGTTCTTTGGCCTTGGAAGAAAACATTGCAGTGGAGTTTTTTTCTTTTTTTTTCAGTTCAGGAAATACTTCTAGAACAAACCCTCTATTAAGGAACAGCTCATTTTTACCAGGTACTTTGAATTTGTAAATTAAAATGGCAGATGTGTTTTCTGAGCAAAGGACAAGATTATCACAAAGGAGCACCTTTTGCCCCATTAAGATACAAGCTCGAGAGTGCTGGCTAATTCAAGAAAAAACAACATAACTAAAAAGGACTGATAATCAGAATAACTAACACAGCAGCTCTGCTGTCAATTCGTTATTTTGGGGTGCAGTTAGTCTTGTTTCTTGGTTGGTTCCCCCTCCTCTCTTCCCCAGGTGCAACATACATGAAAAAATAATTATATTATGAAGCACTTCAATGATACCTGTGCTAATTTGGCTAATTCATAAAAAAGAATCATAAAATCCTACAGTTCTTATATAAGGCACACCTTTCAGCTCAAGTTATTGATTTCATACATTCCCCTGCATGGAAGTTCCAAAAAAGTACTGTACATACATATTTAATTTAAAACTCTTCCCTTACCCTGAATAATGGGATTCAGGATGTTTTTTTATAATATAAAAAGCACATCTGTAACATCTGCCAGTACATTTATTCTTGATTCTATTTGCTCTTAGCTACTACTGCTAGGGAATGGGAAGTGTTTTCTTTTTTCATGGGCCACTTTACCAAGTGTAATATGTAAATACCAATGCTGGGTATAATTAAATCTAAAGAATAAGTCTAGAAGTTAAAGGGAAAAGCTGTAACAACTTAACATTCAAACCTCACACAGTTACTTACATTGAAAATCCTGACTGAAATTCAGTATTATGCATTTTGACATTAAAGTCACTACATTTTGGCCCTTGAATACTTCAGAAAATCATGAGTGAGGTCTTTCATAAGATATATACATACTTTAAATCTTAACATGGGGTGGGAATATTGGTCCAAAGAATTTAGACAATGCTTTCTGATCTCTTCCAAAGCTCGAAAAAAAAATACTGGGAAGATTGCTATCAGCATAAATAATGCTGATCATCAGTCTCAGATCTACAGAAAGAATCAAAGTCCCTCTGCATCACAGAAGCACAGTCATTCCTGTTTCTGCAGAAGCAGTGCAGTTAAGCATTACTGTAAGAAAATTTAGAAAACAAGCTGTCAGCAGTTTCTGTCCTCTGGCCAGCTATGTAATCCAGTAGAAGTGACACACTGTATTACTACAGTGATAATGGATTTTCAGTAAATATTTTGTGAATACTGCAGCTCAGATCTGCAGCTCAGAGAAGGTTTCATCATGTTATGTAGTAATACACTGTTAAAATTGTAACGTGCTCAGATTTTCCCTTTAAGGACAGGTAAGTCATGCTTTAAATAACTGTGTTGCAGGATTCACACTGAGCAGTCTTCCTGTGCAAAGCTCTTTTCTTGAAAGGAAGGCTGGGAAAATAGGGAAGATTTAAGTGTGAGGCTGTCCATCTTCCAGTAGCCACCAGATGCATGGCAGAGCCAAATTTAAAGCAGAGCTCTGTCCAGCTTTTCATCCACATCTCTTCTGCTGTCGTTTCAGATCCCACTAAGTTATAAAGCCTGCTTTCTTCTGGTAATGTTCCTGTTCTACATACATGTTAATTTATTTTACAGAAAGCTATATTTCCAGCCACCGAGGCCTCTGATACGTCCAAATCCCATTAACTTGTCCCAGTCCTTGCAAAGGCTGAGAAACCTAAAAAGTTTAGGTCACCAGGAAGTTCAAGTGACATTATTGCCATTCCACACTGTATCATGAGGGACTTGAGCCCAACTTCCACCTTGAGATACCTGCTACTGCTTTCTGCCCCAGTGTTGGGTGAGCGGAAAGGCAGAGTATGTGAGCCCCTAGAAAGCTTCACTCTAAACAAAGTTCCATGACAAGACAAATTTTTTTTTTAAATTTAAAAATTAAAATAGTAATAATTTAAAAAAAAGATAAGTTAAAATCTCAGGTGTGGAGCACCTAAATATGTTAAAAATGCTGAAGAAATACCCTGTCCAGCTCTGTCTAGTTATCAATTTTTAGGCATCAGGAGTGAATGCGTAGACTCTTCCTTCAAAATTTGTTTATAAAAGGACAAAAATGGGACCACAGTTAATTTAAACCAAGTAGAAAATGCCAAAGCCAGCAGGCATATGTACCATATGTGACTGCAAAACACTTTCTCTCTTCACAGCATCCATACCCAACCCAATATAGAGGCTTGATAATGCTCAGAAAATGAAACATTCCTCACTGGCCCATCTCTTGTTAATCACTCAGAAGCTGCACTGAATTTCTCAGTGTTTTCTCAGTCAAGTTTCTCCTAAACTGATGTTCATTACTGTTGCATTGAACTCTACAAAATACTTCCCAATGGAGGGTTACAGAAGGGGACAATGAAAAGTAAAGACACCCAAAGAACAGAACAAGACGATAACTGGGGCCAGAAGCCCCTCCTCCTGGAATGCCCAGTGAATGGTGAAGTCCCACTTTTGAAAATGCTTGGCATCTCACTTCCTAGGACTAAGTCAGCAGGTAAATGCCTTTCCCATTTCATTAAAACAAGCAAAACAAACCACAGAGTGCAAGGCCACGGAATGAGGGGCAGTTAAAAAAACCAAAAAACACAAAACCACAAAACCAAGCAAACAAACCAACCTACCACCACAACCACCCGACTGGTACTCAGGGCCTGCCAATTTCCAATTTACTGTGCATTTAGTAGTAATGCAATGTGATCAGAAGTGATAACCACTACTGTCCTTAAATATTTCAGCAATTGCTTGGAGTACTTAGCTCACTGGAGGAAGAATGGGAGGAAACAAGGATTACTCCAAGTATTAAGCTGACTCAGAGTCAATGTATAAGTTGGGAATGGAGGAAGTTTCATATCCAACACTACATGGCAGAAGTAGGACTGTAATCCAATTTCTGAGGGTGGCATTTAGAGTGGTGACACTCTATTTTCACATTTGTTCATGCAAATTTAGTGTTCCTATAGCAGAGAATCCGTATGTTCTTGTCTTCTCCTTTCCCATGTGAGTGAGATGACTAATGGGGGAAATTTTAATTCTAACATCTAAATTCAAACATTTGTAGCTGAGCCTAACTTTGTCATGCTTCTTGCAGGCAAGTTTACCACATCCATCAAGTGAAAAAGCATTCTGCCACCCTCTGCAGTGAAAAACAGGCTATCAACCAAATTTAACCACACAGTCACTTATTAAAAGGCTAGAAAAAGGACTTCCATCAACGTTTTTAGATGTTATTCTGAATGAGCTCCACAGCGCAGGCAGACCTCACGAGCAGTACCTTACATTGCACGGGAATTTATCGGTTTAACTTTTGGCAGCAATAATCAAGATGTTTAAGTTTTGGAAGGCTGACTCAAATTATTTCAAATAGAAAAGTCACCTGTAAATTTTAACATAAACACAACAGCGTCCTTTCAAGGGGCTCTGTGGAATGAAGGTGTAGAACAACAAAAGGAAAGCCATAAGGGGAGTGGATCATCCAAGTGTAACAGGAAGCAACACAGGTACCACCTGCCAGCACTAAGCTATTCCTCAGCCAGCATTTTTAGCTCTTCTTTCACGAGTGCTGCATTCACCAAACTATAAAAGCATACCTGAATATTGAATGTTATTTTATTGTCCCCTGGTTGCAGTACTAAGTTGCTGCATTTCAACACGTGAGCCCCATCTTCCAGAGTCACCCCTGAGGGCATGTCCAGCGAGCTGCTGCTCTCTTGCCTTCGCAGGAGCATGTGCACGTTTTTGCAGATAATTCCTGCTGTGTTCAAAGAGTTGTCTGAGGGACTCCTTTCATACATTTCATAAAGCTCCAGTGCTGGCAAGTTGTTTCTTGACAAAGGAAAGCCTGCA
This sequence comes from Myiotriccus ornatus, assembly GCA_036023395.1. NCBI lineage: Eukaryota > Metazoa > Chordata > Aves > Passeriformes > Tyrannidae > Myiotriccus > Myiotriccus ornatus. Next base: position 112,000,406 of record JAYRBT010000001.1, read on the forward strand.
ATTTCATTTGGAAAGCTGATAACACCGTTGGAAGTTTTGTGCTTCGTGAGCCACTCAGCTGTTTTCCTGTAACTGTTTTTTTCAATGCTGAAGTGAACATGGATGGCAATCTGATCCACCTGGACAGGGATGGGCATCTGGCTCAGCAAAGTCAACTCAATGGACAACTTTCCACCCACATGGACAACAGCATTTGGAGGGTCGAAGTGTAGAGTTTTCAGTTGTGCGAAGGAGTGCATAGGCAATATAACCTTCTGCCCTGGAACGGCAAAAACAGGGATGTCATTATTCTACAGTGCTGCTGGAGTTCAGCAAATCTGTTCTCATAAAAATTTTAAGCCCTAGGATTAAGTGGATCAACATTTCACAATGAATCATTTCACGACAAATCAATACTTTAATATTTTTTATCTTGCGTGAGACTTAAAGGTGCTGAGATTTGTTTTCTAAGAGTTACTTACACTACAGTTTCTGCTACTAAAAAGAACTAAATTAGGAGAGATTGTCCAAGCAGAAGTTGAACATTTCACCACTACAGAAAGTGTTGCAGATGAACATGGTAGCATAAAGTGACAAACTTTCCAGAGCATAAAAGTATATATTTATATATAAAAGTATAAGTTTAAGAAACTATTAATCAGGCTGGTGCCCTGAGCCAGCAGCTTTACCACACAAGGCAGTTTTCATTCTGTTTTCTACATTCCAAAAACAACACTAAGGCAGTACCAAACCTTTATTAAGAAGCAAATCTAAAAGAACATATTACTTGTGGCACGTCCATTCATCAAGAAGAAATGTCTGCATAAAAATGAACAGTCTTTATATCTAAAGGAAGAAGTCCTTATGAATTTGAATTATGATTAATATCTGACAACAAGATATTACTGAAGCAGCATGAAGAATAAAGAGAAGATGGACAAAATAATAAGCTGCAAGTGGATGGGTACAGATCTAACATGAAAATCCAAGAGGTATCATCACAGAGCTGCCACGTGCATGCCAGCAGTGAGAGAGAAATACAAGTTAGGAATTGAAATAACCCAACACACAATAAATTAAGAGCTGTCAAATCAGAAACACATAACTGAAGGAAAACAAAGACTTTGTAGTACTCAGGATGAAAATGTTAATTACTGTTTCATCTTTGACTACTCTTGATTATTGCAGTTTTGTAAATGTTTTGGAGATGACACGTAAAGAACCCTGTTGGTTCAGAAGTTATACACAAGGTAATGAACCCACTCAGAAAAAGCCTCCCAATCTACTTTTAGGGAACAATCAGATCAGAGCAGCTTAAGTTTTAAGTATTTAAGAACCAGACTTACCTTGGTTCTCTACTTGCTGATTGGCAAAATCTAGTATTTCTTGGCAAAAGCTTTTGCGTTCCTCTTCCGTTAAGTGATTATCGCCAGCTAAAAGGCTGCTCGTTTGAAGATAACTAACAAAGTTAAGGAAATATGAGGCAAAAACCTACAACAATTAGAAATTTGGCTGAAAACAAAACAAATACTGCTTTTCTAATCTTTAAAGACAAGCCCTGCTGTTATCATCACCAAACTCTTCCACAAGGAGAGAATCAATGGAAGATTTACAATCACCTGAGAGTACTGCAGAATCTCAGTATTACTTTTGCAGACCTACTAAAAATATGATCCATTATTAACCTGTGCAATGTTCTCCCATCTAAAACGATTAGTGAGCATAGAAAATCCATTACTTGACTGTTATAAATGCTGTATCCAAGTTAAAGACCCAGTGTCGTGCATTACACTGCCCAACACTCAGCACTAAATAACCTGAGTATTCAATTTTGTTCCAGTTTACTTTGCTGAGAATCTGCCAGCTGTTATAGCATCACTTACCATACCTAAATCATAAGACATTCTTTAAAATTTTAAGTGCTGGCGATACAAATTATCACTTAAATATTTAACTAAGAATGCAGTATTAGTAGCTCTGATTCATTACAAGCATTTGTACTGAAGCAGAAAAATTTAAGAGTGTTTAGAAGTGATGTGAAAATTTGCAAAGGAGGCCGATAGCTATAATGTCTGTCTAGTTCTAAAAACACCCAAACAAACAAAAGCCCAGCACAACAGAACAAACCCCAAAATACAATCTGTGGTATCTGCTGAGCTTAAGACAAATTTGACATTATCCATGATGCACAACTCTCTAGAACCTAGAGTTTAAAACAGAGAGCAGCAGCCACATGCAAAAGATGTTAAGTGAACCAGACATTTAAAAAGTAAAAATGAAACAGTAAATAACCCAACTGCCCCCAGATGAACAGCAACAATGGAAACAGAAGAAAGCTCAGCTGCGTGATGTTTGGCACTCTTTACTATGAAATAAAAGTACATCAGAAAAATAATCCCAAGCATAATTTTCTCCAGTCGTGATTTTTTCCGGCTCTGCCTTTTAGAGGATACTTTTCTACCTGCCCCAGGTGTTTCTGGCATTCAGCCAGCTGCTTTCTGGTGTGCGTGACGAGCAATGCCCAGCCCTCAGCAAGGTAAGTTTTCAGTGCTCCCTGAAGATAAGCTTCTGCCTTCTGTGGGCCCTTCTTCCTCCTTTATAAACAGAAAAATGAGTAGAAAAGATATAAGAACCTTTGCGGCCGTGAAAACTCTCTGCAGCTTTCCTAAAAGTGGTGATGGGACAGGAACTCTGCATGCAAGTGCAGGACAAGGTGCAGGGAAACATCTGGGTCTGTACTTTGCTGGTAACTGTGGGCCTGCCTTTATGCAATTCACTTAAGCAAGTAGAACTGTAATCAATGTCAGTGAAAGGCTTCATATACAGATCTATCCCAAAGCCATCTCAAGCCTCTGAGAGTTAACTAAAAATACTCTTACTCGAAAATTTTGAAGCAGAAAAATGCTTCAGTGAAAATACCATTTTATCACCATGCAGTAATTCCATGGTAGCCTTCAAACCTAATGTTATTCCTTCCCCCAGGTGAAGATTTACGTTAATTTAGGAGAATGTGTTGCAACTGGAAGATCAGACTGCTCTAGTGCACATAGGTGAGAAACTATACCCAAACAAGTTTCCCAAAAAAAATACTTAGGACTCCCAAATTCTTCTAAATAAGAAAAATAAAATGAAACAGAAAAGCAATGCAGGAGGTTTCCTCAGTGGATTTTAACAGGGATAAACACAAAAAATACATTTATAACTTTGCATTTACTACAGCCTGCTTCCTAACGTGGCTTCTGACTTGTTTCAAAGTTTATAGTTGTTGCTTTCCCACCACACCCTACTGCCCTTTTTTCCCTAGAAGAAGAAAGAATCAGGCTAGAGAACACGGGACAGTTAAAGCTAAAAGTTCAAAATCATGAGGTGAGAATAGGGGTTTGATATAAAGAGATGGCTAGTATTATTTTTTGTTTGTTTTTTTTTAACTGAAATACAGCCTGAAAACAGGGTTTGTTTGCATTTTTAAAAATACTTTTTTACAACTCCTGTTTAAATACAGTGTATTCTCCTCAGGGATAACCTTCAAACTCTTCAGAGCTAATGCATTTAAGACATTTTAAACATTCATTTACATATAGAACTCTGCCAAGTCCTTTCCCACAAGCTTAGCTGAGCGAATTCTTCCAATATTTGTGTACATTTCAATGGTGGCATGGGACAGATCCTGTTTAAAAGAAAAGAAACTATTATAAGCTTTATGTATTTTTAGTAGCTATATGGTATTTCACACAATCTCATAGCCAGTAACTAAATTACTACAACAAAATGCCCAGAATGAGTCACGTTTGCCCTGAGCACACAATACAGAGCAGTTTGGAACAGGTCACCTTCATGTTTTCTACAACTAGTCATTATCCCATACCTGTATTGTAAGTAGCAGAAGTACAAAAGCCTATTAAAATCAGATAAGGCAACTCAAACCCACCAAAACAATAGCTGAGAAGCAGTTCTGAGCACTTATTTACATTTGAATCCTCCTGTCTCTTTTTGGAAAGCACCTGTTTCTCAGTGACTATCTGCCATTAGATTATCCTTGCAGGATTGTGTGGTGTATCATTCCAGGATACACCACAACAGAACATATTTATTACAACATTAGAGCTTTCCCCAGAGCCTCACAGCTAATACTTCAAAACCAAATCAGCCACCTACAGAACACGGTATGTGATTCTTTCACTAAATCTGCACATATTTCCATTAGGTGTATTGGAAGGAAGTTGTATTTAAACATACAATTAAATGCAAAATGCTATGGTTACAAACACAATAACTGTTTTCACAAGAGTGCCTTAAAGGAATTTTGCTTGCAGCTGTGCAATCCCGAACTGAAGTTTATGACTCATCTTTAAGCTTAATCACACAGCACCAGTGTGTCACCTTCCTCACCTTGCCCTGAGCTTGTGATAACAGCAACAAACCCTTCTCACAAAATGAGCAGTGAGGCCCTGGCACAGGCTGCCCAGAGAAAGTGTGGCTGCCCCATCCCTGGAAGTATTCAAGGCCAGGTTGGACAGAGCTTGCAGCAACCTGGTCCAGTGGAAGGTGTCCCTGCCTATGGCAGGGGGTGGAACAGGATGATCTTTAAGGTCCCTTCCATCCCAAACCATTCTGTAATTCTGTGATCATATTTACAAACCTGCAGCCTCTTCTGACTATCAGGAACCTTCCAGAGAAGCTCATTCTCCTTCACTTAGTGTATTAAAAAATACTCTACCCTTCAAAACAAATTCCTTAAGAGCTTCCAACAGCCTAAATATTTTGCAGAGTACCTGTCGGAAAACATCTATTCCTGTGGGCAGGAAAATGACCTAAAATGATCTCTTTCTCAGGCCATTTTTGATGTTTCTTGTGGAGAGCCTAGAAAAATCACTTTTTCTTCCAACAATATCCTACAATGAACTAAGTGATCAATCCTTAACAGATAATTATAACCAGAGAAGTCTTTGACACCCGCTACACATACAAATGAAAAGCTACGTTTCCCCAAAATTAAGGTACGAGCCAACATGCTTGTACAAGTTTTGAGAGTCTTAAAAAAAAGATTCTGAAGTTGTTGCATAAGACCAGCCCTTGAATGAGAACAAAGGCTTTTCTGGTAATAAAAGCTCATCACTTCTTGCTTTCGACATCTCTGAAAAGTTGCATTTTACTTTCCCGAATCATTAAAATTTTAAAAGCAAGTAAATTATCTTAGCTGTGCCTGGAAATGTTAACTAATTCTATGGTACTCTCCACTGAATAAATGGATATAATATCAATATTAGTAATAGGAATAAGTATAATAAGTATTAAATACTAAACAAAACCCAATCTTTTATAGTGTATCAGATATCTGAGTTTCTGTTGTACAAAACTGTAGCCAAAAATAGAAACAGAAACACCATTTTTTCCACTGATGTCCCACGGGTTAATATAAAGAAAAAAAAATCAGCAGTGTAACTGTAACCATGTAACACCCACTGCAAGATGCAAGCCTAAAGGATTTAAAAGGAAGCTGAAGTCACACATCAATATTCCCCTGGGAAAAATTCAGTTAATTCTGAATTTGGGATAGCAGAATATGATAGCCATGACATTGGCCTTTTTAACACCTGAGTGTACGTTCTTACAGATAATAACCTCTAGCTCAGAACTGTAAATATTAAAGTTAATGCAAATGTTTGAAACTTGGGGACTGTACAGGGTTCTGACTGTAAAACAAATCAGCCTTGTTGTGTTCAGTGTGCAAGGAATAACCTTTGATACCAAAATATGGAAATAGACTCATGTTCTCAATGTATCTTCTCTGGTTTGAGAATTTCGGTCCTGTTGCATCTACAGTGTAAGCACACAAAACTAATACAAATAAGCAAAAGTCATACTTACTAAGTAGTGTTTTTCAAAAGCTTCTACAGATGATAAGGCCTCTTTAAGTTTCTTGTAAGGGCTCTGTGATGCATTGGCTTCAGGAGAAAGCAGAACAAGAGGCGTCACTTAGAAATACATTCTCAGAACAGCCTGCCTGCACCCCACCCCACCCCATCCCTGGTTTTATTGCAGTACAAAGTGGAGAGAAAACTTAATTTTATGTGGAAATGTCACTAACACTTTAAGACAGACCATGAGTTTCTTCCCCAGGCTCTAAAAAAAAAGATCAAGGGAGGCTGTTTCACGTGTACGTGTGAGTGATGTTCAGGGCAGCAAGGTAAAGGCAAGCACCAATATAGTAACTGCACTAACTTCTCCACATTTCTTCAGTGTACAACCCACAGTTCCACTTAAATATCATATCATGGCAAAAGCAATGATCTCACAACTCCCCACTGCTGGATTTATAAATTAGCATGACAGAAGTATACTGTAATTTAAAGACATTTTACTGCTTTAAACAATGTGCTTCAAAGGAAAATGCTTAACAAGACCAAGGTTTTTTCTGAAGTAGCCTGATGACTTTACAGGTCTTTGCCAGACTAAATTCATGTCAATATTTTAGAAATAAAAAGCCCCCAATTTAAATAACCACAACAGGCACCATAGTGCTGAATTAAGACTCATCATACCTGCAAGGACAAGTAAAGCACCAACCTGTCAGCTAATGCTTCAAAGGTACTAACTGTTCTAGCATATTTAACATCTGAAAGCTTCTTCCCATCAGAAATATCTTGGAGAGTGACAAAATACCCAAGGAGTAAATAAATGTTATTGTTCAGCCACTCAATACCACTTAAATAATATCATCCTGTAGCTCCAGCTGCAGGTTATATATTTGCATCAGAGCAAGGACTCTCCATTTGTTTTTCAAATAATTTTATTTTAAATACTTGTCTGAGAGAATTAAAACCTTAACTCAGATCTGGCACTGCCCAAGACCATTTACCTAAATGCTGATGAATGGAGCATTAATGGAAAAACTACTACTTTCAACAGTAATGAGATGCACTGATAATTTAAAATACTAGGCACACATTAGAACTTTATCTCTTACAAATTCTTTTATCAATGTGTGTCTATATATATATATATAGGTATACCTGAGAACTCTTATTACTGATGTGTTTATATGCTATGCATTTGAGACAATGTCAGTTATTGGAAGGAATTCCTGGTAAATACCTGTTTCAGGGCGTTCTGCTCCCAGCCCTGCTAAAAGATCCACAGTTCTGTTAAGGTCTTCTGAATTGGGTCCCTTCTCTGACACAAGTCCACACAGATAGCCCAGAGATTTTAACTATAAGAAAAAACACATGCTTGCTTTCAATAGGCTGTAAAAATCAATATAAAACTCCTTTTATTCTATTACATCATTCCTACAATACATTTCCGTTGCTTTCATATTATGCTGCTTATAGGATATTAAAGTTGCTTCATGGATGGAAAGTAGAGAAGCTTTCAAAAGTAACTGTTATTCTCACAGTAGAAATTAATTTATTAAAGAATTAAATTGCATATAATTTACTGACTCAAATATTGGAACTTGTGCACATACACACATGTCCCTATATGCACAACATCTAATCTGAATAAATCCTTCTGTTTTTCCACATAAAGACAGACAAAGCTTGAGATGTTTGACAGTTATGACAAAGATTACTTCTAATAACTGTATATGCATTTTTGAAAAGCACATAACCAAGAAATGCAGGCAGCCTCCAGTATACTGAGATTAGACAGCTTGCAAATTCACCTCAAGTATTGTATTCAGGTGAAAAACCTCCCGAAAAAGAGATTAGCACAGCTAACAGTGTTAACAGAGTTAAATACCATAAAACCCCTTGCAGACAGCAGCTGGTTCTCTCGACACACAGGAGGCAGAAGAGGATACTGTCTTAAAGAAGTTCAGATCTATTGGCCATTCGGTTAATTCACTCAGAGCAACCAACTACAAAGATAAGCCCGTAAAAGAATAAAGGCCTCAGTTTGTCATTACACCATAAAATTGGGGATGGACATTAACTCCTTTTTTTTTTATTTATTTTAAGCTCCACTTGATTTTGTCACTAGTTGCTCGATGTCTTTCATTCAGTCTGTTCCACCTTACTGCTACTCATTATCCTAAAATTATTCCTTTTAACCTTTGTGTTAGAAAAATGATGAATGGGAGGAACATTTCCAACTCTGGTACGTCTTCCATAGAAACATCTAAAGGAGCATGGGAAGAATCTGATGCAACCATTGACACTTCAAACAATCCTTTGCTCCCTTTATTCTGATCACACCCCCAAGCCTTTTTCTATTTTTAAAAAATAACTCTTCAAGGTGAAATTGTCTTTCTCTGCTTTTGCAATAAGACAAGGACCTCCTAGGGTTAGTTAGAGGATTCTAAAGTCTACTGGAATGTAAGCAAACTATGATTAAAACAAATAGAAAATATTCTACAGGCTATGGAAACAAGAGGGTGAGCACACACATTGGTCTTCAGAGCCATCCACAAAGACCACAGCATGCCATTTCAGTAGTTTCTGGACTTTACCTCCTTTCTAAAATTTTTTTCAGCAGTAGCAACCTTAGACATCAACTCTTTCACAGAATAAGTAGAACTTGAATATTATTACTATTCTAACATACTGAAGAAATAACAAACTGTGTAAAAAGACTGCTGAAATCTGTATTTATAATGCTAAATGCATCCAAACCAGGGCAGCTTTTCCTGCTGTAACTCAAATTCACATGCTCTTTGCCTCAGTCAACATGGACTGAGCTCCTTAAGGAGTTTAATCCAAGTAGTGATTAATTATCAAACTAGTGATGAGGAAGGGGAGAACAGAAAAAGAGGAAAACACACCCTTGTTATTCCCAGACCCCATTTGACAGTGGAAAAAGTGGACATAGAACTGTGTGCCTCGTCTAGACTAGACTCAAGACAACACACGGAACCCCATAATAAATTCCACGATAAAAAGCGCAAAATCTCTTCCACGCAAACAAATTTTCAACTTCAACGCTGTAATACCCCTACCCCAACACACTGCTCACCTTCTCAGTGGCATAGCTCCACAAGCCAACCGTGTGGGAAACATTTGCATCTACTTGAGCCCTATCACAGCAGCCTTCTATCCTTTGTAAGACTTCCAGACAACTCAAAAACACCCAGCAATCCAAAGCTCCGGGAGGAACTGAGACCTGAAGACGAACAGATAAAATTAACTGGGAAATAAACATTAGTCAGATGAGAAAATACTTCAGCAAAATACTTTTCTTGATGCTACATAGCAGAACCTTTTGGAAGAGCTTAACTCACAAAGCACATGGCAACTCTCACTGCCTCCTGGATAATTTCTATCTATCAGTTTACGAAACAAGGATAGCCAAGCAACTAAACAGGGATTATATTAACTAGATTTGATACATTCATCACGATGAAAGAGAAGGAAAGGAAGACTAATAGGTACTAATACTTATTCCAAAAGTTTGAAAACTAAGCCTAAGGAAAACGGAGTTAGGAAAAAATTCTCTAATAGACTACTACTTTGTTAAGGAGCCATCAGCTCTAACTGAGACTGAAATAAAAGTATACTAAGAGTTAATAAAACTGAAAAAACAAATCAATTTAAGTTTCCTTCACAACAGTAGGTTTATTCATCAAAAGACAAGACATCTATGATGGACAACTAATTAAAGACTGGAGGTGAAAACAAACAAAAAAAACACATACAAAAAGAGGAAAGACAGAGAAAGAAGAGTGACACTGGAATATTTTCAAGAATCAAGATAAAAATGTGCATAACTAAAGATCTCGAATATAATCCAAATAACGGTGTCTCAAAATCCTGTTCATAAATAATGCAAAAATATTCCTTTTAGAAAGATTGTGGAAGTCTTGAAATGCATAATAAACTAGATGACTAATGTGATAGGAAAGTTCAAAGTACAAGCAGAATGCATTTGAAAAAATAACAAAGATCTGAATTCTGTAAGAATTTTAAGGAAATAAAGACAGAGCAGAGAAGTTTAGATTTCTGCTGTGTGTTCAGTGGTGTCAAGCCATGGTAAGGGGTTTGCCCCATACTAAGAAAAAGGATCCCAACAGGGATAACTCCATGCTATGCACAAATAAGTGTCACTGTCTCACAGTCTCAACACCTGCTCTCAGTTTGGATCACCACAGCACAACAAAAACAGCAGAAATAAGAGACAATGCAGAGGAAAGCCCCAAACACTGAGGGCACAGGATAGACTTGAGGTAGAGCAATAGGGGAAAGTGTAGGAAGCACATTCAGAGATTTAGAAGGCTGTGTGTACTTATTTTGGAAAGAAAAAAAAACACAAAATGCACACACAAAACAGTATCTGTGGGAATTACACATTAGTTTTAAAATAAAAGATGATGTCAGCAACACATCTGAAATAGATTTGCAGTTTTTAAGTGCAGGTGAACAGATAGAACTTACTACCACAGTGTCAGACAGGCAAGAGTTAGCAGTTGTTTTAACGGTACAGAAAAAACTAACAGAGCACCCACAGGATGAAGGACATGGATGAGTCACAAGGTGATATCCAGAAACAATCTCATGCAAACTACACTGTTCTTAAAGATGTGTTTCAATTCACAGACACCTGTGGTCATCCATGAAGGGTGATCAGTGTACAACCACCCTAATAGAGCATCTTTAAGAGGATTTAAAAACACCAGCAGAAACTGAAGTATGAGGGGAAGAGAAGTAGAGTAGGGAGGTAAGAGATAGGGCAAAAAGCTTTGAGTGCTGTCCCTTGTTTCTTTTTCTTTTGTCTCTGGATGAGCTGGGCAGAGACACAGGCAAAACACTGAAGAGCATTACTGGGCACCAAAAGGAATCACAGAATAAGAACCACAAAAGGCTGCATGGCAGTAAGAAGCCCCTTTGTAGATACTGCCTGTAGTTCAAAACCTCTTTTACACCAGCCTGCACAACAATATATTGACCACTCTGCCTCATTTCCTTCAATACAACACTGCTATAGATTTGAAACGATGGGAACTGTATTTCAATATATTGGTAATAAATCCATGAAAGAAGCAGACAAAGTACCTATTTGGTATTTGGTAAACTTCCTAGCTGAAGACCAAACCACTTAAAACTAAATACAGGTTTGTTTTTTCAGACAGGGTGTCTCCAGATTTCCTGCCAAAGACATCATCATGACAGAACAACCAACAACAGCAGAATCTTTTATTACAGCATCATTTTGATAACTCGCAGCCAGTGCTTATTGTACTCTGACCACTGACACCTGAACTTCAAACACCTTGTTAGATCATCCCTGGATAAAACCACTCACATAATGGACTGTATTACACCCACTCACTTCTAGCAGCTTGAGCTCTTGCACGCAGTTGTGAAGAAGCTCCAGTGCTCGCTGGGAAACCTCCCACGGCCTCTGCAGGAAGATCAACAACGTGCACTGACGGGAAAACAGGTAACTACGCAAGTCCAGCAGAGTAGCTTCTTGGTTCTGGATCAGCTCTCTCTTCTCCATGTCTATTGGTTTTCGCAGGATTAAACCGTTCCAGCTCCTCACTGGCTGGCAAAAAAACGTCAGCCAGTTTGCGCCATCTAAGTAAATGAAGTTAATATCCAAGAATCAACCACTGCTTTCTACCAAAAGCCTCTTCATCCTCCCTCCAGAATTTGTCAGCTGGCTTAGTCCTTCCCAAGTTTATCATATGGATAAATGAATTAATAACGTCAAGAACAAAACAAAACAAAACAGCAAAACTTTCAAAGCTAGGTAAGGTAACGGAATTTCAGAACATTCAAAACCCACAGGCATTTTGGCTTAATTGCATATTTATTGTTAGTATAGTGACAACCAGTTTGTAATTTATTTCTTAGCAATTAAGCCTATCAGAAGCTCAAAACAAACAAGCTTTATCTACTGAAGTATTTCTTACAGAGTCACCATGGATAGATGTGCCCCCACTTTCAGGTATTGCATTGGATTCAGTCAGCACAAATATATTTCACTGCAATTACTCCTGCACTATATTTTTACCAGATTCATAACACATACCCCATTAAAGCTGTTATATAACAACATGTGCTTTAGCTCATTAAGGCAGTTTAAAGTTATTTGATACTCCTTGCACAGTAATTTTTCTTGAAGAGGAAGTTAAATCTTCTGTAGTGCAGATTAAGCACTTACTTCTGTTCAGTTTTGTAGTGATTACCAAACATCTCGTGTAATTTGAGGCAACACTGAATGCATTTCTCCAGGAAGCTCTTTACTGAAAAATTTAGCAGTGAGCTGTGAAAACAGCAGCTGCATCTCAGACAGATCAATACCTGGGTAATTACAGAGTTCAGGGCTCTGGTTGTAACAATCATCTCGTAAGAGCAAAATGCAGGTTTTCATTACAAACTGCTTCTAAGCCTCAGAGACGAGAAACTAAACTTCAGTTAAGACTATAACTGACAAACAGATGAGTTTGCATAAAACACAGCGTAAAAGAAGAGCACAAACTGCCCAGTGCGTCCTCTCTGTGACTGCCATGCACACATGTGGTGCCAAAAGCACTGGGCTGCTCAGCAGAGCAAAGACACTGATCCACTCAACAATTATTTCACATTTTAAGGCACTTACCACCAGCCCCAAAGTTGACAACATACTGAGAAAACAAGGCATCCAGTTCATCATACTGCACTAGTGCATCCTCAAATTGCTGCAGCATCTCAAAGACAAAGGCCAGTTCTTCCTTTTGGCACACAAGCAATACAAGGAACATGTTACTGATATTGTTCACACTGGAATTACAGCCTGTCCCCATCCACTCCCCATCCACAGAGCTCTGGGAACTACTTTTTCTAACTTTCTTTCCCTTCCAGTATTCACACATACAGGAACACCTGCCACTGGAGCAGATGCACCATTTCTTCCTAACACAGGGAGATTCACAAAAGGAGATAAAGTCACACAGCTATTCCAGTAAATTCTGATGTGAATCCAGATCCTGATTCACTACAAGATATGGTTCATACATCTATTAAAGTCTGAATTTAAAAATAAATAAATAAATGAATAAATACTGAAGACTCATCTCCCATAATAGTACTAATTTTTCCTCTCCATTTACACTGTGAAGGCAACAACTGCAGTGTATCATAACAAGTTTCTTTGTACACAGAGCCTAACCAGTAAGCAGAAAAAGTCTGAAAATTAAGTATATCCTATGCAAGTGGCAGCAGATGCAGTCAAAGGAGATGTGAAGATGAGGTGGAAAACAGCACTGCACAGGGACCAGAAAACTCCAAAGGAATCAAAATTTTTACTTTTGTTGAACAAGAGATTCTTGTTTTTCTCTAAACCAGCTGAAATGGAAGCTATATTTAGAACTATCAAAAAAAAAAAAAAAGGAATTCAAGGCACTATTTATGTGGATTATTCAAAATAGACACTGTATTCTAAACATCATCTCCACACATACTGATAATAACCTGAACAAAGAAAACATAGCAATTAAATACCAATTGTGGGTTTGAGTGTCTTTCCAAGGCACAGTAATGGGGCATTCACCCAAAATGCAGGAGCAACTACTAAACCACTTTCTAGATGCCATTTGTTTGCTTCAGCTGAGAATCATAAAATTTTGACAAGCCTGAAAAGATTCTGCTTCTTTAACAGCAGGGAACTGTATTACTGTATTAAATGTATTACACCATAACACAGACCGGCTGCAAACAGGATCTAAAAATGCTTTTAAACCTTCGTATTTCCTGCCCCAGCCCTCAAAGAACGACCAGAAGAACAAAAAAAAGCACCATTATTAAAACTAGGACTCAAGTACTTTTCTTCAGTAACAAGAGACTCTTACCTGGACCATGAAATACTCGCAGAAGCTCCACCCTGGCTCAGTCCTTTTCTCTCTCAAAGTTCTCATGTCATCTTCAAATTTGCCTAAGTTTTTGGTAAAGGACATGAGAAGCAACGTCCTGAGTTTGGTCAGGAAGGCATTCCAAGATTCCTGAGAACGGGAAGAGTCTTTCAAAGGGTCAGAAAGTACCACACATCTGTAGGGAGATCGATAAAAATTATCTTTGAGGAGGAAAACACAAAATTCACATGTAAATGCCAGGTCAGAAAGTACCACACACCTGTAAAGAGACTGCACAGTTGAATGCACAGTTGAATATTGTGCATACCTGACAAATTCAGAGAGAACAAAATTCAGTTTTTCATTCCACATTAATCAGAGGAAAACAAGTTTGAGGGTTCTATTTGATTGTCTGGAGGTGGGTATTTTTTTTTTTTTGGTTGGGGTTTGGTGGTTTTTAAAAAACTTTTCCACGTACGTTTACGTCTGTGATAGAGTTTATGAGAAGACTTGAGTGTTTTCCAGAAAATGAATATTTTAAAGCTTTACTTTTTTTGAAGCAAATAATGGATACATTATTCAAATTACTTAAACATAAGTAATGTAAGTAACGTTGTAGCTGGCATGGAAAAAAAAGTCTGCTTAGCAATACAAATCAGCAGAACAGTAATTATAGTTACTTCTGGTAAGGATTATGCAAAATACAAATCAAAGATCCATTAGATCACATATAGTCAGCCTTTCCTAAGTCACTTAAAATAATCATCCATAATATATTCTTGCAATATCTCAATTTGTTTTGACACATCCTATATGTGCTAAAACTTCCACTGCTTTTCTCAGGAAACAAACAGATCCCATTAATTCACAAATAAATCATCCTTTTTTAGAGCATTTTCTTTCTGCAGTTTTTTCTATCACAATTTAGTAACATTCAAAAAACTAACAGCATCTCCAAAGGCAGGAAAATCTCTCATCCAAGTAAAACGCTATTTCTGGTTAGAGATTTCTATAGCAGAATTATTAAAGCAAGCCAGTTAATCAGTTAGAAGCCAAAAGCAAACTGAAACAAAGTTGTTCAAACCATTTGCCCCAGTAACCCTGTAATACACCAAACCCTGCTTAGGTAAAAGTGCTGCCAGTGTGCAGTGTGTGGTAACCTGCTGACCTGCCAGTCACTGTCAGCTCACACCAAGGTACAAAGAGTGCTTCCATCCACTCTTTTCAGCTTCAAATGTGTTCCTTGTCACTCATTCTGAGGGGGAAAATCCCCTGTTTAAAGTCAATTATTAAGGTTAAAAGAAAAAAACAGGTGCTTTATAATATATTCAATGTTTCATTACAAGGAAGACAGTAAAGTTGGTTTCAAAATAAGATTTGTGGATTTAGTTTAATGAAAGCACAGTTTCATATATTCATTATCATTTTCCTTAGAATAAAAACAGCTGAAGAAACTGGCCTTAAGTCAATTATCTCAGAGTGGAAAAGTGATTAAGTGAAGGGCAGAAAGTACAATGTCAAAAAATAAGCCCTATTTGCTTGATATTCCCTACTCACCTCACTCCCACTACCTGTAACCCTGGTAACATTTTTGCAAGCACCTAGGCAAACAAAAAACCCTGAAGGTCTAAAAGCTGATTATCATCACACTGTTCTCCTTAAACCTCTCTTAGCCAGGAGGAGACGCTTGAAATCTTTTTGAAACACATTTCAAAGCCAGCATGAACCCAGGAAGAACTGAAAATAAACTTCTCCCTTTATTCTTTGTGTCAGTCTTCTTCAAAGCACAGATCTTACAGTCTGAATGCTGGACATCAGGGAAAGACTTTAAATGAGCAAAGAATCTGTTACACAGGGAGTCAGGTTTTTAAATCAGCACATTAGTCAAAAGGTTAAAACGTTTGCAAGCAAAAGAACGCTCACCTGTCACTTTGCTTGTTACAGAAGTCATTTCTTATTTTATCTACTATGGAGGTTCGAGGAAGGATGTTTGTTTTGTTCTTTTTCTTGGCATCACTCTCAACCACCACGATCAGCCAGTCCACCGAGCTGTGAGCTTTGAGAACGTTCTGCCACTTGGTGATGTCATCCTTGACCGTAGTTTTGTACACTTCCGTGTCCTGGGACGAGAAGTGGTGAATCATCAACTCAAACAGACACCCTGAACAATTTCAAAAGGCAGATTTTGTTCCACAAGAAGGCAAACAGAAGCAGAATTAGCGACAGTAAGTTCACTTACTGTAAGGAATCAAATGAGGTAAAGCATAGTGAAGTTTTGGTCTTGGAATTTAATTTATTTACAGCATTTCGGTTAACAGTAAATAGAGCTTAGTATTTGGTATATTATCAATCTGCAGACTATTGAAATTAAGATTTTTAAACATAAACTCTTATTTTACACATTCTTGAACTCTACAACAAAAACAAGTTTGAAATTACAAAGCTGAACTGTTTTTTTTTCTCACACAGTAACATCAGCTTTTGCACCTTCTGCACTGCTCAAATCTTAAACCTGTTTAAAAGCTTTTGCACAAAAATAATCAAAAGGAACTATTTGGCATCATTTGGCTTTTTTTTTTGTTTGTTTCTGGGTTGGTTTTATATTCCAGTACTGGGTTAGTTTTAATATTCCAATATTTCTTAAGGCTCTTCTGGGTACTTTTTGATTTTTGATCAGATGTCACCTGTGTCCTTCAACTGGAAAATTAATTCCTAACAGAAGCAAACCAAAAACCAGTGAACTGCAGATAAACAGGATTAAGACATTCCAAATCTTGCCCAGTTTAGATTGCTGACACGTGCTAATACCTGACACATACAGAAGATGGAACCAAAGAAAAAATACATATCTTTAGATTTCAGTGCACGAACAGATCGCAACTGAACCGCTCTGGCCATATTTCTGTATTATGAAACAAGTGCACTGTGCTACTGCAGCAACACTCTTAGATCCTGGGGGTTTTTATGACAAAATACTGAAAACAGGTTATTCAAATGCCTGTCCTCTTAGTGTCAAGTAACATTACAAAGAAATACTGCTTATGGCAAAAACTACTCAAGTTAAGTTCTGTTTCCAATATTGTAAGGTATGTAGGCTTATGCAATGCAGACTTAATTGTTTTGACTTTCCGCTTGCGCTGTCTGTTATTGTCATTTGATTTTCACGCTTACTTGAATAATTTCACTTTTAAATCTGAGCCCTCGGTTTTTCAACATGTTTTCCTGATACTTACACAACATTCTGTCCAATAAATATGAAGGAAGGGGAAAGTCAAAAGGGCCTTATTCCCCTCTTTGGGTAGTAGCTCCTCTTTAAACTGAACGAAGTTGGATTCCAGATGAATCATCTTCGGAGCACGGCCATAAGACCTACAGAGTTTGAAAACTGAAATTAGTGGACGAGACACAACGCAGCAGAATACAAAAATGAACATGTATTTTGGGGAGGAGGAATGAACTGAAATACTCTGGTACTGGAAACTCACAAACTACGCTTGCTGCAGTTTGTATAAAGTTAACTAAAATTTGGTATCACTTGAAATGTGACAGAGGCTCCTTTTGGAAGAACGGGAGCTTGAAGCTCTTCAGTTTTCATTAAGAGATTTTTCTGTGTCTTTAGGACAAGTAGAAAACACCAAATAAGAAAATTCCCCAAGTACTTTCACCAGTCACAAAACGGCGTGCCATACCAACTACATCTAATTCCACATAAGTTCTACTTATATTGTCACGAAGAAGAAAGCGTGGCACTTCCAGAACACAGCTGACAAAGCACAGCAAAGCCCACCATGACAAACCCACAAACCACAAAACCAAGAAGAGAAACACAGCATTACTATAATTTTTCTCTTTGTGAAGTTAAAGGGTTGAAATGATCATCCCAAAGTACACAATATTTACTCTGATTATCTAATTTTTCCAATTTCTTCAAGTCACTTGCTCTATTCAACTCAATTTATGGTAAGAGCTTCTCAGAACACAACAAATACACTCTCACCCAAGTCGAAAAACACACAGTGAAACAGTATCACAGAAAAAAATGTAAGTTTACCTCCTCCATTCCATGGGTTCTCTAGGAAGCTGCTGAGAAAGTGTAGGATACAAGGAAGTAAATAAATTCTGATCTCCAGCACCTGAAAGTGAAAGGCATTAATCTGTTACCACATGCAAATTATAGAATATATATGAGTATATTATACTACTAATGGTTTGCTGTTTCAATAAAAACATGTAATTTTGTCTGCTACGTGGAAACTGGAGCCCAGCACTGAACCAGATTTTTTAAAATCACATGCTCTCATGACCTAATACAACACTTTTAGCAGGCACATGATACATATACTGTTATAAACCTCCTATTGTGATTTTCCACAGAGCTCCATAATCCATATACCAAAGAGGGTATCATTCATATATACAGCTGGTCCAGCTCCAAAAACTAAACAAGCAGCTCCTCAGCCAAAGTCATGGGCAAAAAAAAAAAAAAAAAAAGTATAATTAAAAACCTTCAAGAATTTAACCTTCCCATCCATACCAGAAGACTGGTTAGAGAGAGGCTCACATCCCTTCTGTAGCTGGATCTCCCCTGAGAAAAAATGGCTTTAGAACATGTTCTGTGCTTTGATTCTGGATTTGATTCTTCTCTCCTAATTATTCTGGGGCTGCTGTCAGTACAGAAAACCTCCCTGACCACCAGGCTGTTCTTGAGGCCTGGGAAGTGTGAGGTCTGGCCCTACACTGACACACAGATCTGTGGTTAGGCTTAAATCACTCCAAACAACTACATTAAAGACACCACCACTGCAGTAGCTACTCGTATATACAAAGAACAAAATGCAATGTCTACCATACGAAAAGAATATACTATCAGCAGCCTACTGCTAACAATTCTTAAATTCTGTTGCTTTCCTTTGGGTATAAGGAAGGATGTGACAAGGAAAAAACAGGCTTGAAGTACGCCTTTCCAACTTCTGATGGTTGTCAGTACCTTTGGCAAAGAGATGGCAAACTATACATAATGGTAAACTCTGGAACAAGCTATTCTGTCAGACGTGTTTGAATCCAAACTGACCAGTCCACTGTACCCAAGGAGTCTTTATGATACTTCTGCAGAAGACATGGCATTTGATGTCTGGCAGAGACACACATCCAGATGAGAAGCATGCAAGGTCAAAAACATATCTGCCACTCCACTTGATCTTAGTTCTAAAACCTGATGTGTCACATGCTCCCTCTGAATCTGGGAGAATGAGGATGTTTAATGGCAATGTTTACTAAATCTCTCATGTGCACGTTGCCCCTCCCTGTACTTCCTCCTTATTGCCTCATCTCTGGCCAGAGACATCCTCCTCTACCAGACTGCAATTTAATTCTTGAAAAATCCTTTATTTCCTGAGCTGAAGAGCTGTATTTTCCAATTAAGAATCTAAAAGCCATACAGGCAATTCTGCTATTTCCTGGTAGTTTTCCACCTGTTTCCTTTCCACAATCATGTGTCATTGTACAGAAGATAGAACAGGAAGATTATCTTCTCATCTTCCTGTGGAACTGGAAGCTACAGCTGGAGAAGTACCTGAAATCCTTTTTTCTCCCTCCCAACCACACAATCCCACCTCCAGGCACACAGCCAGGCACTACCTCCACGGGACTTTATATGCTTTAGTTTATCTTGGAAATTCTTTCCTAGTCCACTCTCCTTGTCTCGTATTTCTCATATATATTCTTTTGATTACCTGCATTAGCATAATTCTATCACCACACAGCAAACTAAAAAAAAATATGAAATTTTACAAGTCTGATTAAATGCCAGAACAAGCAAAACCGGCTCTTCTGATGTCTGACCACATTAACTATTATTCAATAATACAATTTCAGGGAGTACCTAAAAAGCCAAATAAAAACAAGAAAAACCACCACTCAACTATTCGTGCTCTAGCCTTGTCTCCAGAAAGTACTTTATTGTTGACTCTTCACCTCTATCCTGTCTGAATTAAGTGTACCACGCCAAATCTTATTTAAGACTACAAACAAATGCCTAAAATGGATACTGAAATAAGTGTTAAGTTGGACTGTTAATGCCGTTTTATACCAAGTTACAGCTCTGTGAGGGAGGCCATGGAGAACAGTCTATTGATTTGCAACTCATTTACTGCCCACAGAAAGTGAAACACGGCTTAGTGATTTAGCAACAGTTTGATGACCACATCAAAATGAGAGCCCGTGAAGCTTCGAGCCTGATGGAAAGAACAAACCACGTATTTTACCCTCTGGAGCATAACAAACCATTCTTTCTGTACTGCACCTGAAAATTCAATCTATGCCACAAAAAAAATGCCAGGATTCAACATCTTAAATAAAAAGCACTGCTCCAGAATACAGAGGAACTACTAAAGGATCATGTTTAAGCACTGTGCTATTCAAGACAGCCACGTGACATTATCAGCTCAAGAAAGGGATATTCAGTTTAAAACCAGTCAATTTGTCCTCATGTGTTGGTTTTCAAGGCATTTAAAATACACATAAGAATGTGTTTTATGATCAAGGCAAAGACTGTCCTCTAGGATTAGAAGAAAAGGGAGAACAGACCTTCAATGCAAAATACATTGTCTGTCTTTTGAACACAAAGCAAACGTTGCTACCACATATTATCAACACCCAAAAGGCTGTAACATTTCAGGTTCTGCTCAGCTAGACCCCCTATCTACTGTAATCAGCATGTTTGAGCTGCTCAAGTCAAGAACACTAAAAATGAAGTTATCAGCAGGCAACACTAGCACAGCACTGACCCGGGACCAACATCAGGACTAGTAAGTAGCAAGGACCTGTATCTGACTGAATTTTATGAATTATGAATAAAACATTCCAAAACCACAAGTAACCCCGGGATTCAAATTTACAGCAAACCCCAAAGGTCTGTACAAAAGTCTGAGAATTGCTTCAAAGATTTTATTGTAGGTTTCTCTGTCGGGTTTTCTTGGGAGCTGGGGGGGAGTTTGTTTTAGCTGGGGGGGGTGGGGTTGGAGAAAGAAGGAAAAAAACCCAAAACAATTAACAACTCAACTCTATCACAGCAAATTCATTTCAGTGGATGAGTCTCAACACTGAGACCCAACACAAACCACCCTATCAGTACTGGGGGAAAACTGCCCCCAGCCACAGTGTAAAATGATGATCAGATACAACTGAAAAGGAAAAGGAAGGATGTGCCTACATGGGAAGGAATTGATTCTGGAATACTCTCATAACTAAAATCAAGCACCCTTCTAGAGAAGGGGTTTCTTCTCTTAGAATCAACAGACTTAAATAAGACCTAAATATCCAACTGAGATGATAACTGAAGTGTCAATCTTTAGCACTTAAAACACAATTAGAAGCGCACATCTTCTGTTTTATTATATTAAATTTGCCTAATACAAATAATACTCCATATTAATTCAATTCAAATAAATTTGTAATATTTCAAATTTATACATATTTTATATTACTATTACAAATCTGATACATGTACCAATGACTTTATTTTAATATTTGAATAAGGGGGGGGGGGGACGTTAACCCATAGCCTGTGGAGCACCAATCTCAGCTTTTAAGCTATGTCTCTCTGAATTAACCTCCTCCCCATCTGCATGTCATCACACAAACCCCAAATATAGAAAGAACAGAGCAGTTCTTTCAGTGATGCCATGATGAGTGTAGGGTGCTTCTGTACGTGAAGTGGTAACACTAATACTGAAACACTGATGTTCGAGTGATACACATTAAAAAGAAACTGAAACTTCTGGAGACAGAGAAGAAAGGATAAAGAACCTGTTTCCTTCCTTTCCACGTTACAAAGTTCAGAAGGCAGGGCCTTCGCCGCTTATCTAAACACTTCACAAACTGTGGGCGGAGAATGGATTGACCACAGCTCGACATGACCCAGCAATGTGCACTGGCAGCCCAGAAAGCCACACATGTCCTCCTGGGCTGCATCCAAGGAAGTGTGGCCAGCAGGTCACAAGAGGTGATTGTGCCCCTCTATTCTGCTCTGGTGAGACCCCACCTGCAGTTCTGCATCCAGCTGTGGGGCCCACAACGTAAAAAGGACACGTGGACATGTCGGAGCGGGTCCAGAGGAGGCCACAAAGATGCTCGAAGGGCTGGAGCACCCCTGCTCTGGAGGCAGGCTGAGAGAGCTGTGGTTCAGCCTGGAGAAGGCAAGGCTGCAGGGAGACCTTAGAGACCCTTCCAGTGCCTAAAGGGGTTCCAAGGGAGCTGGAGAGGGACTTCGGACAAGGGCATGGAGTGACAGGACAAGGGGGTTCAAACTGAAAGAGGGCAAGGTTAAATTAGGTATTAGGAAGAAATTCTTCCCTGGGAGGGTGGGGAGGCCCTGGCACAGGTTGCCCA
>JAYRBT010000001.1:112022742-112075091 GCA_036023395.1 Myiotriccus ornatus
CCCATCCCTGGAAGTGTCCAAGGTCAGGTTGGATGGGGCTCTGAGCAACCTGGGATAGTGGAAGGTGTCCCTGCCCACGGCAGGGGATTGGAATGGGATGATCTCTAAGGTCCCCTCCAACCCAAACCACTCTGTGACTCTTTCCACTTTGTCCTTCTCCCTGACATTCTGGTAGATCACATCAGTGCAGCCATCCCCCACTTCCCTCCAGCCCTGCCTAGGACACTTGTTCTGCTGTGAATTTGTACAGGAATGATGAAAACCAGAACCACCACCTTACCAGGACTCCCAAGCAGAACACCTACTCTTTTCAGCTGATATGAAATAACCATAAAATATTGTCAGTTTTTAGTTTAATACCTGCCTGAAACCACCTAAAATCCACAATAATCCATTTTTTTCCTAATAGTTTCCAAACTTCTTAGATGCTTAGAGGTTTTGTCACTGTAGTACCTGAATATCCCACAATGATTTTTTTTTTTTTCCTCTAGAGGAAATTATCCCAACCCACTAACTGCATAGGCAGTGTAAAACAAAAACTCCTGAGGTCAGATGACTAAAGAAGACAAATATTTTCCTTTGATACCAGTGACAAGCCCAGTCAACTGAGATAAAAGGCTTTGAATACCTTTAAAAGAGTGCAGTGCTAAGCCTATACTTTGGTGTGGTTTTGTTTGGTTTTTTTATTCCCAAATATCAGTCACAGTTAACCTTTCTGATCCTACTCGTTTTTCCACTGGTAAAAAGTCCTCCTATGAATCTTTTTTTCTTACCTCACTAGTCTGTTATAAGTGCATCTACCTGAAGTTTTAGAAGGCTGGTGGGGTTTTTGTATTTATATCTTTTAAAGGTCCTCTTACCCCCAGCCTGAATTCATATTCAAAAGAGGTCTAAAAAGTGAAACACAACACAGCTTAATTGCTATGTAAAAATCCTGGCTGATTCACTAGTAGAAGAAAATCCTTTTAGCAAAACTTTAATGCTACACTACTAAATCACTAAAAAGAATATGCTGCTTCTTCTCATGACATATGTAATCAAATATTTAAGCACAGAATAATGGATCAACTACACGATAGTTATGACTTACAATGCAGACAGGAGTTCTGTTCGAGAACAGGGAAAAGCCATTTATAGGATATAGTTGTTTAAATGGTTTCACTAGCAGCAAATCATTATAATCACTTGGGCTACGTCCCACTTCTTGTTGGCACATTTTTTTATTACATCTACCTACTAGTAACAGAAGAACTTTTGAATCAAGCTCTTCCAGTCCCAGAACAATATTCTTTAACCACTAGGATTTATCTTCACCACAGAAAGACATAAAATTCTTCCCTTACCCCTTACTTTTATTAACCTTTCTGCTTATGCTGCTCTTGTAGGTAATTGCAAGCATTTTCTGTTCTCAGGGCTACAATGCTTTTGCTGATGGTTTTGCTCTTGCTGAATCACAGCACACTCAGAACATGGACCAGATGAAAGCAATGCATCATCCCCTATCCTCCAAAGGTTATACATAAAGTTCATGGTGCTAAGACAGAGTACTGACTGGGAGAGCAAACATGCAAACACACAACACATAAACAGATACTACAAGCTGACAAAGAATATTCCACAACTGAATGAAGACAATGACAAAAGAACAGCTTGGTAGGAAAGCTCTGAAAAACCTATTAATTACTTCATTTAGCAGGATTGTCTTTAGCCTTCAGCCCCCACTTCATAGGGATAGACAGAGCTAATAATTTAAGTGCAAATCAGCTAAATAAGGACGAGTTCTTTGGTTGATATATATGTGCAACAACATTATCCTGAAGCTCCAAAGACTTTCTCAAAGTTTCAAACAGCCCTCATGAGAAGGAAGCAACATTGTTTGGATTTCCTAGGAAAGCAATCTGCATTGTTTTAAAGATTTTGTCAAGTCAACATTGCCCACAAACTACCCGAGTTCAAGATGTCTGATGCAAACACTTAACTTGCCTGTGCAAATAAAACAAAAGAAAATTTAATTATGCTAAGAATAGTACTTCTACAGCAGTGAGAAAGCTAGAAGCTGACTCAAAATGCTTTGTAAGCTTCCAAAGTCTGGTAGCAATGCAGATAAACTGCTGCAAACCTGAACTGAGAGTTCGCAAGGTAATGGTGCCAGAGAGCAGAACCACAGCTGGACAGTGAAACTCCCCAGTGGGTTTACAATCTAGCAAGACTGACAGTACAAAATATGTTACTCAAATTAATTTGGAAATGAGTCGTCATGGCACTCAGTCCTAACTGACAAGAATGATTTAATACTCCGGGATGCTTCCACACTGAGAAAAGGGGGAAAAGCAACTTTACAGCAACTTCCTGTGAATATACTACTTCTTCCACACTTGGAAAATACGGTGGTCTGTTTGCCTAGAGGAAAAAGTCTCCAGAAGTTTTTCAAGCCTAGCTGGCTCCTATTAATCTAAAAGCTCTCTATTAAAACCACGGGGTTTTGCCTCTGATACAATAAAACACCATAAATGCAAGGCTAAATCACCTACACGCAGCTGCTAAGGGCAAAATTATTAACTTACAGCACCAACATGAAAGAAGTAGTGACAAAAACTGCGTTTGCAATTGGCATCAAATATCCCAGACATGTGCCAGTTTTTTCCATAGGCCTGTACATGCATAGAGTGCTGAATTAAGGATTGTACCAATATAGCAACTAACCGCTGTTACAATACAGCCTAACTCACGGATTTTAAAGCACAACTCTCTTTACCAAAGGAACATTCCTTTCAGAGCACTGCTAAACTTACTTCAAGTAGATAAAAACATTGTTTACAAACCAACTCTGGTGTGCACAGTGTTGAGAAGAAGTTTAATTTCAAACAAAATTCCCCTTCAGTTCTTCCTTAAGAACAAACCCTAAGAGTTAACAGTATTTCATTAACCTGACAGAGATTAATCTAAATGTCGTAGCAAAAGGAAATACTTATGTTCTGAAAATCAACCTCACTTAACCTTCATTCTCCCTTCTTATAACAAAAAACTAGCCATCTCCTCTCAGGTCTGTTTTCCTCTCACATGCACCTGCTGGATGGGGCAGTTATCCCAGACAACTCCTACTGCCTGGAACCACAAAACAAAAGATAAACTGTATTTGTTTAGCAGCTTCTAATATCCTGGCTTTTAATGTGTTTTCTAACAAACCAATTCCAAGTCAATCCTTTCCCTGGAAGGCCAAGCTTCTTCATAAATCACTGGAGCTTTCCTTCAAGTAAGTAATTTTTGTTGAATGCATTTATTTGAAATACTACAGTCTCGAAGTACTAACTGCTTGTACTTCAACAGACTAAAATGTTACTTATTCAAATAATACAGGAACAGCAAGGACTGACCTGCATCACCACCATCTCCCCCTGCTACACACACACAGACTCCTCAATTCCAAATACAGCATAAAGCCAGAAAATTTGAAAGGCAATTAGCCACATAGCCTGAACAGTAGCACAAGACCAACAAAGAAGGCAACAACATCCTTCAGATGTTTCTGATATGTACATTTTTCTGACTTGAAATCTGAAGTGAAATGGATTTCAAAAATAGGTGAGCAGAAGAGGTTCAATACAGATATTATTCAGTGTATAAACTGCATCAAAAAAAGAAAGAGAAAAAGAAAAAAAGGGAAAAAGTTTAAGGGAAAAAAAAGCACATTTATAAAATAGTCTGGAGAAAATACATACACAGAGTTCCACCACTATACAGTTACAAGGTTACAGTTGGATACTAGTTCTAAATAAGGTCTAAGACCTTAATCACCAATAAAAGCTTACTCCATAATAAGACAACACACAACTGTGAAACAGTTTCTATTTCACAGGCACATAGAGCATTCCCAGTGTTCCACTGATAACATGCAAATACATAGTTTGTTTCATTATCGATGGAGATACTTTTGACTGAGAACAGCCACTGGTTACCTATTGTTAAAAAAGAAAAAGGAGAATTCTCTGTGCTGATCGCATTATTCTTTTATTAACGGCATTATAGATGGAGTTAGAATAGAATGGACTATTTCAGTTGGAAGGGACCTGCAGGAATCATCTTTTCCAAGTGCCTGACCACTTCAGGGCTGTCCAAAACTTAAAGTGTGTTGTTAAGGGCACTGTCCAAATATCTCTTAGACACTGACAGACCTGGGGCATCAACCACCTCTCTTTGGAGCCTGTTCCAGAGTTTGACCACAAGAAATGCCTCCTAATGTCCAGCCTAGTTCCCGTGCTTGTTTTAAGTGAACTTTGTGTGCACCCCTGTGTACCTGTAAGAACACAGGGGCTCATGTTTTACACCAGGACCTGCCTCCGACACCTGAAAGAACTAATCCACCGCTGGAACCACGCGATCCTGTTTGTTAACTGAACTGCCCCCGAGATGAAACCCGAGCACAGGAGCCGAAGATTAAATTATAATGTCAGTGGGAATTCATCTGTGGGATCACCCCAGAGGATGCCCCGCCGCTCCTAAACTCCTCTTCACCGCGAGCAAAGCCGCACAAACCTCGCCGGCAAGAAGTTCGGGGTTCAAGATTTATCGCCACGTTCCGACCTCTCCCCCTAAAGCACCTGTAAGCGTGACACCCGGTTTGATATTTACTGCAGAAACAACAACCCCAAGTTTACCCACTGTCATTAAGGGGGGGGGGACACACGACAGAAGAGGTAAAACCCGCCATCAGATCCCCTTGTTAGGGGGGTGGCGACCGCGGCACCCGGAGCTGCAGGAGACCCCCCAAAACCTGTCCCCACCGCACCCCCCGCCCCGGGCCCGGAGCGGGCCCCGGCCGGACCCCCCTCCCCGCGTCCCCCCGAGCGCTCACAGGTCACGATGGGCTTGTTCTCCATGGTGTAGATCACCGGGGGCTTCTCCCTGCCCTCCTCCTCCTCGGCGGGGTCCATGAGCGGGCGGGGTCGTCAGCCCCGGCTCCCCCGCCCGCCCGGCGCCATGGAAACAACGCCGGGGGGCTGGGACGGGACGGGACGGGACGGGGATGATGGGGATGATGGGGATGATGATGATGATGATGATGGTGGCGCCGCTGCCGCCGCCCCCCCCTCCCGCCTCCCCCCACCCCCTTCCCCGCGTCCCCGCAGCGCCGCTCCGGAGGGGAAGGCGGGCGGGAGAGGCTCATCCGCTTCCTGGATCACCGGCCAGGCATTACCGCTTCCGGGGAGCGCCGCCGCCGGGAGAACCCGGAAAAGGGGGAATACGGCGCGGGGGAGAAGGGGAGGGAAGGAGGGAAGGAGGGAGGGCGCCCTGACACCGCCGGGCGCGCCGAGGCAGCCGAGGGGCAGAGCCCCCCCCGGTCCGCCGGCACCCGGCGGGAACGAGGTGAATCACAGGATTCTTAGGGTTGGAAGGACCTCTGGGGATCCTCCAGCCCAGGGTGACCTGGAGCGGGTGACACGGGAACGCGCCCAGCGGGGTTTGGGATGTGTCCGGAGGGGGAGGCCCCGCGCCCTCGCTGTGCCGCCCGTTCCGGCGCTCTGCCGCCCTCAGCGCTGAGAACTCCTTCCTCGTGTTGAGGTGAAGCTTCTTGTGCTTTAATTTATGGCCTTTTTTTCTCCTCGTCCTGTGTCGCTGGGCGCCACCGAAAGGAGCCTGCCTGGCACCACCCTCTGACCCCAGCCCGGGAGAAATTTTATATGTATGGGTGAGATCCCCGCTCAGCCTTCTCTTCTCCGGACTAAACAGGCCCGGCTCCCACAGCCTCTCCTCATAAGAGAGGTGCTCTTTAATAAAGATAAGTCTTTATTTAAATTCGTTGCAGGGCTCCTGTGGACTTCGCAGGCAGTGGCCTGAGGCTTGTGAAGGGCAGGGCTGCTCCTGTGCCCCAGGGCAAGGAGGGGTGTCTGTGGCGAGTGTGTCGCCAATTTCCACAAGCGGATTTAAGCCTCTGCTCACCACCTTTGAATAATTCCCCTGTGGCAATGTGGAGTTACTGTTTCTTCTTTTCTGCCCTCATATGGAGAAGGAACATCCTCACAGGGACTCTGCAGCACGTGTTTCGTCCTTTGGAGCCTGTGACATTCCCGTGGCTGTTCTTGGTAGTTGGGTGGAAGTGCATTAGGGATTATGTTTTCCACTGGCCTCAGATACTTCAGGCACTTTTGTTGCAGGCCGCCTTGAAGATGTGCTTTAGAGATCATAGTAAATCAGGCCCTGTGATTCACTAATATAATTCACTAGTCAGATCCTTGGAGCATGGAAACCATGAAGAAGAAAGGGTGAGGAGTTGTGTGTTGGAGTGTGAGCGCAGAGGGAAGATTACAGGGAAGAGGAAAGAGCACGCAGCATGGCCAGGTGAGTAAGTGGAGCTGAATGAGATGCAAAACTGGCTCGTTCAAAGGAGGCACAACCCTAAGTATATTTACTTTCCAGAGCAATGCATAGCAGTTAAAATGTGTAAGTCAATGTGGCCCTTGAAGTTTAAGGTTTTATAATGTTGGGGTTTTTAATGCATAGAACTAATACCCTATTACATTTCTGTTGGGTCTAATTACTTGTATTAGACTTTGGTACTCATAAAATTGACCCTTGTTTTACTGCAGACTGAGATGCTGTTTCTTTATTTTAATTTAATTGCCTTGGTCATCTGCAGTTTCTTCAGAATCAAGAATCCCAAACTTAGAGGATTTACACTTACCATCTTAAATAGGAATAAATAACATATAGAAGAAGCATATTGAAAGTAGTCTACCATAGGGGGTAAAAACACAAAAACCATTGCTTACATGTGTAAAACCAAATGAAATCTAAGGTAGGACTATAAATTGTATATTAATCATAACTCTGTTGTACAGTGAAATAGTGCACTGGTGGTTTGGGTGTTCAGGTATTTACAGAAGTCGATTTGTTTAGCATTTTCTTTCAGCAAAACCTTAACCATGTTTTCTGGGCTTACAATGTTTCAAATATAATTACAGCACGCTTGTAGCATGTTTCATCCCATACTGCTGCTGAATATTCCCAGTTTTATCTCTGCTGTTTTGCTTTGGGAGTTAATGGTTGTTTCCAGTTCTTTGAGTATTTTCAGTAACATTTGCGCAGAACTTCTCTTTCACCTTGGTTGTAACAAGACTTGTTTCCTTGGCACAGTTAAATACGATATTCCCTACAAAGCCAAAACTTTAAGAATCTTATATAGAACAATAAAATGTTGTATCTGATTTTCAGGTTTAGGTGAGCAGCTGGACACTAACTTTTTTTTTAGTACTGTGACAGTCAAGGTGTATCATGGCAAAAATTTGTTTTAAAAATGTCAGCACATACATGATTTTACAGTGTAAGTAATAAATATGTGGCAAATACGTGATTTACTGAAACAAAAAAGAAAAACACTGTTATATGCACATGCAAAAAATTATAAATTCCTCACAGTAACTCCAAAGTAACTCATTTTATGCATCTGCCAAATGGTCCTGTGCAGTCCAAAAAGTCACAGGTAGGGAAACAGGCAAACCCAAGTCAAATGTACTTATCTCCTTTTCTCAGAGATTAGAGCTAAGGTCCATAGTTCATTGGGATTAGCATTTTAATCACCACAGAATTTGATATATATTCAATTTCCTCTCTAGTTCATCTTCTCCCCTGCCCCCCTCCAGAAAAGGAGACAGACACATTAATATAGGCAAGGAGATCTAAAAGACTAAGGAAAACAACTTTTCACTGTGTTCTCAGGTATTTAATTGCCAAAAAGTATTTGAAAGTCGATTTGACAAGGAAGTGAAATTGACTGATGTCTGGTGGAAAAAGTAGATCTTTTATAACAAACTAGAGAGAGGGGAAAGATAATAAAACATTTGGAAATCGGAACTTGGACAATTTTGTGATTTTACCTTGCATTTTGAAATGAATGGATGAAATTTTCCTTTTGGGAAAAATGTGCCAAAGGGAAAAAGGGGACCACTTGAATGGCAATTAGAATTTTCCTTTTCCTCTTGCCTTTAAACCAGCAGTGTCTAAAATACTCTCTGTCTCTACTACAAATCATGCATGGCTTAAGTGAACACCCATATTTTTATCCGCAAAGATATTATAGACACCAAGCCATCGTGGTGCTACAGTTCTCTCCAATTTTTCAACCTTACATGCTTGGCAAGATAAGATTTCATCTTTACCTAAAGATCACTCTCTTTAGCCAAACAAATGGTGAATTCTCCTCACCATTTCGGATTGTTGGGTATCAGGTGCCTGAAACTTTTTTTATAGCCACATTAGCAGAGCAGAATCGTAGCTGCACTTTGAATGAGGAGTCAGTAAGGAAGGTGGAGCTGAACTTGAGGAGATAGTTTATGGCCAGACAGAGCCTGTACAAGTGCTTCTCCTGCTGTATCAGCATTATCATTTCTATTCCAGCCACAGGCTTAGTGCCCAAGTAGGTCACGGCTGGGATGGATTTTGACTTTGAGGCACAGTATAAAGGAGTAGGTTAACCGAGGAGACATCTGTATGACTGGATGAGAAGACTGCATGTATGTTACTAGAAGAGTTTCCTGGTTCCCAAGCCTATGCACCTTGTCTTCCTCTGGATTTCAGGTTGGTTTGGACAGAAGTGCACACCA
Source organism: Myiotriccus ornatus (assembly GCA_036023395.1). Classification (NCBI taxonomy): domain Eukaryota; kingdom Metazoa; phylum Chordata; class Aves; order Passeriformes; family Tyrannidae; genus Myiotriccus; species Myiotriccus ornatus. The sequence goes on from JAYRBT010000001.1 coordinate 112,031,340, forward strand.
GCAGTTTATTTTCATCCCCACTCCACGGCCTGGCTTCTGTGCAAAGCCGTCAGAGGTGTGCTGGCTGAACAGAGGTGTAGAACACGCCGCCGACTCCCTTGGGTGGGTGTTTGCAGGAACAGGATTCTGGGTGGATGGCAGCACACCAGCGGGAAAAGCAACCTTGGAAAAAACACAGACTCTCCCAAACCAAGGCACACAAACTCACTCCTTACATTTGAAAATTCAGACTTTGCACGTCACACTAACTCTGTTTAACTGCACTTCATTAACTGTCTCAACAGCAGTGGTTGGTGTCTACTCTCCCAACTTTGTATTTGCACTCTGATCATGCAGCCACGTGGCTCATGGCCCCTCATTTCACAGCTTCTCTCTGCAATAGGGTTTATAAGGTACTGTAGAGAATTTAAGATTTTCTCCATCAAAATTTTGCATGGTTACAGTTGTTATTCTGTAATGTTTCTTCTTATTGATGAGTTAGGAGATTTATTCACCCAATGGTCACTGCCATCAGGCACTCCCATCAGTACTGCATGGCTAATTTTGGGTTAGGCCAGTTTCATGGGCAGTTTCTGTGGCTTTTGGGAACTCTCTCTCCTGGAGAAGGAATGAAGTTTGGCTTGAAAGGTGGGGATTGTTTCAGGGAGACAAACTGGTTTCAAGTGTGCTGTTTGTGTATATTGTACCATGATTAATATAAACAAAGGGATAAATTTCTCATTGTCCCTTTCTATCATATTTCACATGCTTTGAAGCACAAACCCACATGGTACAGGTGTCAAGCAAACAGGGGAAGTCAAGATATCCCACACCTTTTTCTGTTCCTATATTTCCATTTCCTTCTTTTCCCCCCCTTGCCCTTCTTCTGTTACTGGTTTGTTTAAATGATGTTCTCTGCAAGGCAGGACAAGAAATTTCATTGTCTCTGTAAAATACTTAGAACTTCAACTTGACCAAAACAAAATGTAGGTGTACCCCTAAATACAGTATCACAGAGAAGCCTAGCCATGGTAATGAGCTCAGTAGTTGCAAGACAAGCAGCAGTGGATTTGTGAGGAATTGGATCCTGTGTCTCAGGTCTCTCAAGGAGTGAGAAGGTTAATTAAACTCTGGCTCGTTGTTATAACATTAAATCCTAAAACATGATGTCAGTCTTTAGGTCCCTGCTGGGACAACCCTTATTGAAACTCTTTCAAATATTTAAGCAGCAGGAAAAAGGAAGGAAAGCAGTTAAAGTGTATCCCTAATTGCCTTATGTTTTGATGGAATGTCCATTACAGGGGGAACTCCGCCTTTGAAAGTGTTTCTGCTGAGCTTGAAAATTGTATCAACCATCCTATCTGGGGGAGGCAGAGAGAGAAAGGAATACAAACAGAAAGAATGGCGTTGATGAAAGGAAATAATCACCAGCAGGCAAGGGTGTGATAGGAGGAAAATAAAATTCCTGTGCCAGGTTTTGGCCAGGATGAAGACAAAACCAACAGTAGTGTCCACAGTGCAATTTGATTCCCCCTCTCCAGTGTTGTGTGACTGTCTGATGGCCTGTAAGATAATGGGGGCCCAGGGGGACTGTGGTAGATCCTGGGATCCCAGGATTCGTTAGCAGTAACAGTCATGAATGTAAAATGTCTTGTGCCCTTTAATTCACAAAATCCAAATAAAGATCTTCCATGAAAAATCTTGTCTGTATAGCTTCTGTATCTGACCACACTATAACATTTCTGTTTCATGTGGGGGGTTGACCCTGGCCAGCAGCCACACAACCCCTTTGTGATGGGCTCCCCCATCCCCAGTGGGAGAAAAGAGGAAGATTAAAGGTTAGGATGCACATGGGTTGAGATAAAAACAGTTTAATAGGTGAAGAAAAGAGAAAAATTAAGCAAAGGAAATCAGTCACCACCTCCCACACACAGACCAATGCCCAAACAGAAGCCACCTTGGGAGGCAAAAATCTCCCTTCCTCTACCTTAATTTTTACTGATGACCATGACCTTGTGGTATTGTATGTTTTGGAAAAGCCCTTTGGCCAGTTGGGATCAGCTGTCCCAGCTATGTCCCCTCACAATGTCTTGCCTGGAGGAGAAGAGTGGGAGAAAGAGAAAGCCTTGATGCTGTGCAGGCTCTGATCAGCAACAGCCAGAACTTCAGTTTGTTGTCAACACCAGTTTTACCCCAAATTCAAACCACAGCATGGCATGAGCCACTACTAACTCCATCCCAGCCAGACCCAGTGCAATGTCTAAACAATTTAGATCATCGTAATGCTGACTTTCAGTTGCTTAGAGGAGTCTTGAAGAGCTCTTCCCAGGACTCTCAGCATAGGCACAAAAATGAGTACCAGTTACACTGTGCCCAACTCTGCTTGTTCTTACAGAAATCTCATTTAACAGGTCGGGTTGGTTTCCCTGAGATGACTTGGTGTAGGGTTATGCCAGAGATATTAAGGAAATAATATCCCAACTTTGACATCTTGTCACCACTACTTAAAACAGAGCCTGTAGGCAGAGCCTTTGGGCAGACAGACAATTCTGGGAGAAATGGTAGGAGAGAGCTTATATATCTGATTTTATGCCAAAAGTTCAAATCCTGTCTGATCTGAAAATGAGTACCAAAGAGAAACTGTGTAGGAAAATTAATATCTGAATGTTCAGCTTTATCTGGACAGCAGCAAGGTTTGGAATGAAAAACCTTAAGGGAAATTTCTATGGAAAGCCTCCTTCTTCCGACTGAGCATCAGCTTCCACCTATAGGGAAATTTCAATGGAATTTTTCCAATAAGGTTAAAAGATAAATCCTTGCTTGTAGAGATTTCTCACCTTTTCCTTTGATACTTTTGGTAATTTGTATTTAGGAGAGAAATGGATAATGAAGTCCATGGGCTTCCACTGAGATGGCCTTCACTCTATACAGTGTTTGGGATTAAAAAAACCCAAACTGTAACTAAGTTTTATAGAAGTACTTAAGGATACCTTATCCCAAAGAAAGAATTATTCAAGGAATCAGGATAGAAGCAAATGTATAGTTCAGATAATTCCTGTTAATCAAACTCCTGTGAAAATGAGACACAGTCTGTTTACCCCATGAAACAGTTAACTGAAGTAATTCCTTTGCACTTTTAAGTACTTTCATTTCTTTGCCTAGACTTTGAGATTTTAAGGTGAACATTGAAACCAGAAGTTACTGAGTTATGCATTTGATGCCGGCTCAGAAATGGCATTTCACCTTATTGTACAAAGAAAATATGGGGTGGGTTTGCTCTACAATTAATTCATTTGTGTAGGAAAGGAAGTAAAAATTAATGCTTACTTCACTTTTTGTCATCTCCGGGTTGTAATGAATAAAACACTTCTGCATGCAGTCAGTTGATTATTTTTAACTGAATGAATTTTCCATAGGAAATTCTGCTTTTAATTAACTTATCTAATGAATTCACAGCCACTTGCAGAAACATAGAAAAAATAGTCAAGATTTTTATATTCGGGAAAATCATTTTATAATATTGTAAAGTGAATTCTTTTTTCAAAATGAACCCTTTAAAAGCTACCTTATTTTTTTAGATTAGTATGTCAGCCACCAATCATTCATGGTCCATAATAATCAGAATTCTGGCTCTTTATTTCATATTGTTGGGAAAAAATCACCAACTGAAGTGTATTTAATAGCAACAAAATCAGCATGGGGAATCTATTTCTATAGCAGCTCTATTCTAGAGCATTTTCACTTCATCTATAGATTTCTGTCTGTGTTTCTGCAGCAGAAAGTGCTGTGTTGTGTGAACTGACCCCCATCACCAGAGGTAGGAAAATATGGGGATGCAGAGGAAGTGATTTGAACCTTGTGGAAGAGCTGAGTGTGTCCTTGTTCTGAAACATCTAAATGACTGCCAAGACAAAGCAGAGGGGACAAAGTTGAAATGTGGGGTCAAAGACGTTCAGGAAGGGTGAGGAACAGCTAACAGCCTGAAGAGGTGGAGAGAAAAACGAGAAATCATAGAAATGCTTTGAATAGTTCTCAAAAATCCTGCTCATCCAGCGAAGAGGCTACAGAAAGGCAGCATGTTTGAGTTATCAGAGGCACCTTCCCCTTGCAGACATGAGGAGAAAGGCATTTGGACTCACAGAACAACTGCTGTGTTACAAGTGCACTAATCCACCTCAGTAAAGAAGAAAAACGTTTAAAGCATGAAATTTTGAGTGTGAGAGTATAAACATTATATGTTTATGTTTAGGTCTCTAACGGTGCCAGCAACTGGGCTTTCTTCCCCTCTCCCACATGAACACCATAAAAGAAAAAAAGAGGAAAAAGCAGATGTGACAGCTCTTATTCCAGGCTAATTTCAAACACCAGAGGAATTTAACGTGGTGATATCTGCAGCTGAGTTGTCACCTTTTCTTCTCCCCTTGCAGGTCATTTTTATCTGTTTCCCGAGTCACTCAAAGTCATTTAGAAACCAACCATCAGTAGTGCAGCGATCTTGGAGCCTTTCACAGCTCTGCTGAAATGCAAACAACTTTTCAACCAGCACAGGCAGAAACAAGGTCAGGTGCCAGCAGGCTCTCAAACCCCAGGAGTTCCTGCAGCTCTGGACTATTTTCAGAATGGACCCGAGCTGCAAAACAGAAACACTTCAACTGCCAGCAGGGAGGGCTAATTAGATGGTCTGGAACATCAAGATCTGAATCCACAGCGTCCAGCAGTCTCCCCAGCTTTTCATGGATGTTACTTCTCTGAATCACTGGGCTCTGAACCTGCTCCCTGAGCAGCCTCCTTTTTCCTGCTATCCAGCCCTGCTGAGCCCACAGCCCTTGTAGCTGTTGCAAGATCAGCAGCTCCTAATGCATGAAAATCAAAAGCAATTCTCCCTGCTCAAGACAGGAGGTTTGTGTCAGGAGTTTTTTTCTCATTTATACCAAGAGTCTGAGTGGCAGAGGGTCCAAGGAAGAGTCCCAGGGTACTCACACCCCAGGGTAGTTTTCAACTTCCTCTTGAGACTAGAGACCCTAGAAGAAAAGCGCTTATTTCTTGCCTGGAAATTTATAGGATCCTGAGAGGAATTAGAAGCATAGAAAGATAAAAATTTGAACACTGGCTGTATTTTGGAAAAGAGGAGGGTAAGACACCACCACAGGTTGTTTCTATGCACAGCTCAAGTGCAGGGGCTCTGGTACCACCAACAGCAAAGCAGGAAACCTGTCATGGCCTGCCATGAGGGCTTAGAGAGAGAGGGATGTATTTAACCTGTGCACAGCCAGAGAGCTCCCTGTTCACAGCTCACAAGGTAAATCCCTGTTGTTTTATCAGCTATACAGTGCAGTCTGCACCTGTACACCCTCATCTAGGGACTCTAAAGACCACACAACCCTTTCCTCCAGCATATATTCATGACTCCATTCATTTTCACTTAATACACTATGTGGTCATTTCTAGAAGTCACTTTAAAAAAACGCATTACAGGAAACGTTAATGAAATAAATCTTTACCCACTAATTATGTTTTAGCACAAACATATTGTAACAGTAGTTCTGGGTTGTTACTTCATTTATCTTCCTGCTTAAGACTAGCTTCTGAAGAGCACTGAAGTTGGTAAGAAGTAGACCATAAAATTTCTAATTCGATTTTCTAGGCAATAAGGATCTATTCTATAAGGATTCTAAGGACGATTCTATGATCTCTGTTTGTTTATCACAGCAGCCTAGGAAAGAGCTGACATGTGTCCAAGGGGGACATGTAAGAAGGAAGAAGGGAATCTTTATATAGTGAGTTACACCATTATTTAAATACTCTTCTCTGTATTCATCAAGGGAAAGCTCATTTTCAAATTAGCATGTAAAAAGTTATTAGTTGTTAAATTAAAATGCTCTATTAATTAGAAATTAGATTCCCTTGCAAGCTTACCTTAGGCAGATCCTCCCTGGGTGGCAAAACTGAAGTACTACAAGAATAATGAAGTCTGAAGAAAAGACCCAGAAAGCCATCACAGTATGCCTAGAAGTAAATATTCCAGTGAGAATCCTCCACTTCATAGTCCTTATTTTTTTTCCTGCTCTGGATCAGTAGAACTCTGTTCTGTAGTGGCACGACAGGTATAACCAAACTCGGCATCTCGAGTTTGTAGGGAGAGAGGAACAGCTTTTATGCATGAACTGGAGTTACAAAGACATCAGATATTTCCATGTGCAGGAGCAGCAATGCAGTGTGGGTTTTGGCATCTGAAGTGTTTCCAGGAGTGAGTCCCATTAGGACACCTTTTTCTTACACCACCATCAAATGGTAAATGAGCACTAGCCTTCACTTTTGAAAAAAAAGGCCTGATACTCTAAATGCCATGACAGCAGAACCCCTCACAGTGGGTTAAACTGGCAGGGTTCACGTGATTCCATGGAGAAGGAGGACTGAGCAACCAGAGACACATCAGTACCGTAACTTTTGAGATCACAAAGACATCTAGGACACACAGGGTTTTTCTGCCACAGGTTTCTATTTCAGGGTTTGATCCTATTAGACCTTGGTGCTCTTAGTAATAAAGCTACTGAGACAGCTGTAAAATAAAACATATTATTGACAGGACAGAAAGGACAATGAAATCTCTCATCAGTTCTTGCTCTGACCACCACTGCCCCCCAAATAATGCAGCACTGAATATTTCTAACAGATGATGCTACTTAGATGCACTGTCCTGCAGCAGCCCTGCAAACAAACCTTCACTACTTCTAACACCCTGTTATTTTTTTTCAGCTGTGCCTGAAGACGGAAAGGCACCGTGAACCTTGCCCTAAGCACCAAACTGAAGCAAAGTAATCTTGAACCCTCCACAACGAGTTGTTGGTAAATGAGAACAGGTTCCCTCTTCCAAGTGGAATGGCGCAATTCCGTTACTTCATTTTCGTTGAGGTACTAAATGGTTATAATGTTTTGGTTTGTATCTTGAGTGGGAGTAAGTACAGTTTCGTCACAGGTTGCACAGCGAGGGCAGAGCCAGTTACCCTTTCTGGTGGGTGGATTAATGAATCTCTCCCTGCCTGGGGGCAGCCAGAGAGGAAAGTCTGGGTGTACTTACGCTTTGGGTGACACTTCTGAACCTGTGCTGAGATCTCGGAGAAGCCCAAGGGAATTAAACACTTGACTCCCATCAGACTGAAAAGGAAGTCATGTGCCTAAGCCTATTAGTGCCTGTAAAATTCCCAGACCTAATGTTAGCTCCAGAGGTTGTTCCACTGAGAGACCCCTTTGAGAATAAGAAAAAAAGAAACAAACCCATATTGCTTCCGTGCAATTTGTTCTCCCTAACCACGTTATCGCACTGGAGTTAACAGCAATAATTTATGTTCCATTATGTGTGGTACTTCATTTAGATAGGCCCGCTGCCTTCTTGTCTGGCTGCCAGCAGAGTGCACAGTCTCAGGAAATAACAAGTTTGCAGGTTTCCCTTGCCTGCCTTACTAGTCTTACAGGCGTGCTAGGGGGGTGGTGTTGGTTTGTTCCCGTCTGACAGGGCACTAACCCCGGTGTGAGCAAGTTTCCCTCCCCAAAAATGCAGGGTTCTGCTCTGCAGCACATGGTTGTGTCTTGTCCACACCTCACAGCTGCAGAATATTCAAAAGCCCTTTCATGGAGGCATTGCTTAGCAGTTTGAGAAAGTCTTCTCCACCCTTTGGTGACCCATTAGCATTAAATCAATGAGAAAAGAATTATGGGATTTGCCAGGTAAACTTTTATCGTGTTCAGTTAATGAGTCTTGTTCTGAACCTACCTGCTGGCAGGGAGAGGAAGCAATGCTTCTCCATCCTGGTAGATTATGCCATTATAACCCCAGTAAATCCTCTGTGCTGAAAACCTTCCACTTCTTAAAAAACAGGGAAAAAAACATAAAATTAAAGAAAATGTGAATTTTGGAATGAAGCTTTGTAAATGATGGGAATTACATGATTATGTGCTGCGTGGGACATGGGAAGAACAAAGTAGCAGAACAGGAAGGAGCTTTCAGCATTGATTGCATTTTCCTTATACCTCATTTTTGTGCAGTTGCTCTGAGTAAGGCCTCACAGCTGGGAGAAAGCCCACTTGTGCATAAAACAAGTCAGCCTTGTTTGCTCAAAGTTGGCACTTGCCATGGTGGTTTATTTTTAAGAAAGGAGTAACCACAATGGGAAGGGTTTTTCCCCAGGAAGCCTCAGGGGATCACCTCTCTGGCACAGTGGACCCCACTTAATTTACCTCCAAAGCAGCTTTGCTGCACCCAGGCAAAGGGCAGCAGTCAGTGGCCATCAGCCTACAGTCCTCCATCTACTGTCCTCTCTTGCCTGCTAAGAGTAACTGTACCAAATGTACGGGGCTGTTTTCTGGCTGCTGATCCCTAAGGAGACAACTATACACACCCCAGTCACCACATCAGGCTGGAGAGGATTTGGCTCATATGAACTCTAAATCTTAAATGTCACTTCGTAAATGGAACTGCTTGGTGGGCAAACAAACTGCAGGACCCACGTTCTGCTGAACGAGGTTCCTGCATGGCCAGGTTATAAAAGGGAGAGTTTTGTCGCACATGGACTAAGGCACAGCATGGCCTTCCTTTCTGGAAACCACCATGAAAAGGCTCACCCTTCCCTGGGGTGATGGGGGAAACACGAATGCCAGGGGAGAGCCCGAAGCAGTGCCAGGAAAGCCTGCCCTCCACAGACTGGAAGCAGCAGCCTGTAACAGCATCCTGAAGTGTATCTGCATGGTGTTATTATTAATCTACAGTTAAAATATGCAGCTTCCAGCCCTAATCTTGACTAGGTAACTTTGCTACAGCTGAATTAAAATATGGGGGAAAAGGGGAGTGTAGCACTCTCCTGCCTTTGACAAGGGGCTCTGAGGTGATAGGAAGGTGAAGTAAAAGAAACAGCATTTTCCTGCAAACACTTGTAGAATTTGTAATTCATTGCAGCCAAGGTGGGAGGAGATTCATACATGTTTCTAAACCCTGCCTAGTTTCATTCTTCTACTGATTTTCCTCATAAATGGAGCAACAACTAGCACAGAGCCACTTGTTACTTCACTGGAGAAGTGAAAAAACAGAAATGTAACAAGATAACTAAGCCACCACTGAATTCGCCTTTTACAAATGCTGCCCTGCATCAGCAAAACGAAAAACAAAGGCACACATCACAAGTCCCAGCAAAGTAAAATAACCTGTCATCAGAGTCAACTGAGCTCTGCACAGCATTCCTCGCGATCCATCCCTTGGAATCCTGCTCTCCACATCCCGCCAGTCACGTGCAGAGTCTGTGCAGAGGCATTTACCACAGATGGTACGGTGTCCACCCGCTCTTGGCCCTCTGCTTTCTGGCAAATGCCTCGGGAAACAACGTGCTTTGCCTTTCCAGTGGGCAGCAGGAACGCCTGCTCTGCTCCGGCCATGCCACCTCTGGTGGCACAGCTCCAGCCCCAGCCCCAGCCCCAGCCTCAGCAGGCTCATCGTAGAGCCCACTGCAGTCCTGTCCCCTCGGCACAAACCTTGATCACGGCAGAACATAATGATGTTGGAAGTACAGGAGACTTATTTATGTGTATATATATATATATATAACATGTTGATATCATACACGTTACCCTTGTGGGTGACCGATAACCCCCTAGCAGGGAAGAAGCCTCAGTGGAGAAGGGTGAGGGTGGGTGATGTGTCGGTGAAGTTCATGGAATGAATCACAGAATATTAAGGGAGTGGAATGGACCTTAAAGATCATCTAGTCCCAACCCCCCCGGCCATGGTCAGGGGCACCTCCCATTAGACCAGGTTGCTCAATGCCTTATCCAACCTGGCTCTGAACACTGCCAGGGTTGGGGCACCCACAACCTCCCTGGGCAACCTGTTCCAGTGTCTCACCACCCCCACAGTAAAAAATTGAACCCAAATGTCCCCTCTTTACATTTGTACCCATTCCCCCTTGTTCTATCACTACAGTTCCTCGTGAACAGTCCCTCTCTGGCTTCTGTATAGGCCCCTTCAGATACTGGAAGGTGCTCTGAGGTCTCCACACAACCTTCTCCAGGCTGAACAGCCCCAACTTTCTCAGCCTGAGGTGCTCCATTCCTCTTAACAACTTTGTGGCCTCCTCTGGACTTGCTCCAACAGTTTCATGTCCTTCTTGTGCTGGGAACCCCACATCTGGACACAATACTCCACGTGGGGTCTCATAAGAGCAAAGTAAAGGGGGAAAATCCCCTCCTTCAACCTGCTGGCCATGCTCCTTTTGATGCAGCTCAGGATACATTTGGCTTTCTGGCTGCAGGTGGACTCTGCTGAGACACGGTGAGTTTTTTCTGAATCACTGCCCCCAAGTCCTTCTCCGCAGGGCTGCTCTCAATCCCTTCCTCGCCCAGCCTGTAGGTGTGCCTGGGATTGCTGCAACCCACGTGCAGAACCTTGTACTTCGCTTTGTTGGACTCCAAGAGCTTGGCATCAGCCCACCCCTCCAGTCTGCCGGGGTCCCTTGATGCAGGGTGTGACTGACCACAGCTGTGCCAGGGCAGGATGACTTCAGCTCAACACAGCAGGGGCTGGAGGGTGGCCTTTGGTTTAGATCAACAGCTGAGTGGATCAAGTGGTGGTTTAAATACCTCCCCGAGTTAGACTAGTGTGGGGGGTAGGAATTAAACATTACACCTTCTGAAAGAACCTGGTCTGAACACTGAACTCTGACACGCAGTATTACAGGTTCACGGATGTGATGAAATCCAGGAGAGTATTTCATTAACCCATACCACAGCTGTTGACCTTTTATCCACGTATAAAATTCTGTTGTACTTACATAAACCTTTCCCTCATAAAGGCACTCTGTCAAGCCTCTCAGGAACAAATTCCAGTTTTAGAAGCGTGTAGAAAGTGCATGAGCCTGTTCCTCCCATTAAAAGTTCTCTGCCCAACATAGCAGGAGTCAGGAGGGTGGCACATCTGAACCATGAACTCCTTCCCAGGGCAGTAGCTGATTGTATCTGGTGCTGAGAACACAGCATTACTTTTATGGAATTTCAGACTGTTTTCCCAAATATATCAATGCACTAGGGAAAGAAAAAGAGTGGAATTAGTGAGATTAAGTATTCTAGAAAAGCTACACACAAAAAGTGCTGCCACCAGCACCAGTCAGCTTCCTACTGAGTTTGCAATTTAAGGAGAGGGTGTGTGAGAAGCTCCCACAGCTTAGAGGTCACTGTGGTGTGGACTGCTTAGTACAGAAACAAACCACCTAACAACATTCCCTGTGCCTTCATCCAGGGAGCAAATCTGTTCTTCCATTTCCACATGCCCCTTACACAGTGCTGCCTGTCAAACACTGCAGTAACACACTGCCCCATCTACCTACCCCTGCCCATAACCCCACTGCTGGCTGCTTCTGCATCCTCAGTACAGGCAGCTGTGGTGTCTGACACTGCCTGGCTCCACATCAAAATCACTGTCCTTCAAAAATGAATTATGGATCCAAGGAGATCCAATGGAGGCACAGAGGTAAGAAAAGCCGTATTTGTGCAAGGTGAAAAGTAACAGAAAGAAAGTTTCTGCTTGCATACTTTTAGAATGGAAGCCCAGCCTCTCCACAAAAAAAGGTCTGCCCACACAGTGACACACGATGCAACTGGTCTGTCATTTTAAGGCAGCTCAGCCCAACCTAGACTATTCAAAAGAGAAGGGACCAGGGAAGAGAAAACCTACAGGAGAAACTGAGCTCAGTGTACAAAAAGGTGACTCAGGAATGTGATATTACCACATGCCTTTTTTGTTTGTTTGGTGGGTTTGTTTTGGGTTTTTTTGGGGTGGTGGTGGTGGATTTTGTTTTTAATTATTATTTTTATTGTCTTGTTTTTTTTTCTTTGTGGTTTTGGTTGTTGGGTTTTTTTAAAGGTTTTTATTTAGGTTTTTGTTTGTTTGTTTGTTACAGGCTTATATAGGCTAAAGAAGAGCTGATGGCTGAGCAGGTACAGAGCCAGGCCAGGGCTACAGGAGAGGCAGAAACTGTAGAGATGACCTACTCTTGAGCATCTCTCTGATAAAAATATTGTGAAGAAAGCAAAAAGGCCAAGGGATCATCCAGGGGGTCTTGGTTTTCTCTCAGGTGGGAGTGTATGATGTTGGCAAACAGCTGAGGAAGGTCTTTATCTTCCAGTGAAAAACAGAAACTTAAAAGATGTCAGATTTGACAAACTGGTTTAATCAACAGCATCTACCCATACAGCCACCATACCCTACTGCAGTCTCAACTTCTTAGATCATACAGCTTTGGGTTTGCTTTGGAGGATTCTTCAGGAAAGGAAGATCCCTCCCCCCCATTCTCATCATTTGGAGAAGCCACACAAAACTTTACATATTGCTGCCAGAAATGCCTTGGCAATGCACTGTCCCTCCACAGTTCTCAAGGACTGGCTGCGTGCAGGGAACACCCAGAGGGTTCAGCTTGTTCTTTCCTTCCCAGCCCCCACAAAATGATCCACCCAGGTTATTGCTGCAGACATGATCCCCTCACGTGCATCAGTTTGCAGGACTGAGACCAAAAGGCATAAATGGAGATAAAACCAAGCAAAGCAAAAAGAAAATAGCCCTTAGTGCATGTTTAGTTACAAAAACTAGAGTGGCAAATAGGAAAAGGATGCATATCTCCCTGGTACATTATTGGCTACTCAGTAAACACTGCAAAAAAAACAGATGCTGGGCAGTCACCGTTTCTCATTCGAGCACAATTAAACCCCCTCTATGCCAGCATATTATGTACAAAATCACATACAGTCAAATAAGCAACTGAAAGTGTGAATGAGATTCTAATATACAGTACTTTCGCACAGCCAAAGCTATTTTATTTTACAGGATGAGACTTTTGTGTTTGTCTTTTTCTGAAAGCCCAATAAAACCAGCGTGAACTAATTAAGCAAAATTTAAGACACAACTTACAAAGTAATATTTGCATAGCACTGTAAATCTGCGTATTTGCTCGGGCACAGTTCTCAGTAAAAACTACAGTAGGTTGGGTTTTCTTAATAGCTTCTTGTTTCTCACAAGATTCAGACACCTCTCCTCTGAAAGTCATAAAATCAGGTGTAGGAAACAACCGTAAAAACGTACAAAAATATATATACACACGCACACTCAACGCATACCCTGTACACAGTTTTTTATTACTCGTTAGATTTGGCTGACGTAACGGATCGTCTGGTACTTACACTTCCCTCCGAACGACAAGTTTGCCACAAATCAATCAGCTTAAGGATGGATGGTGAGCTCTCTCGGAGGGAAGGGTTTTTGTTAAAGCTACAGTACTTGCTGGTGATCTGAGGAGTGAGCGGCGCGCCGGCAGCGGCTGCCGGGGCGTTCAGGCGAGTTCAGCGTTCAGCTGCCACAAAGGTACGGCTCGGACAAAGCTGAAGCAAAACAAAACCGAGGGGGGCACGGCTTGGCTCTCTGCACGGATGCACATGCACATTATAAAGGAGGTTCACAGAACCAGTTCATGCCTTGGGTTTAAAAAAAAAAAAAAAAAAAATTAATTCCTGATTAGGCTCTGCTACCCACAGTCCTTCCTCCACAAATTAGGTTTTAGAGTGATTAGTAAATCGGTGTGTTTTCCTTAAAAAATGCACCTTGGCCAAAACAAAAACAAACAAACAAAAGAAATAAAAGTTGTGTAAGACTGCAATTAGTAGTGGTAGCCCCCGTACTAAAGAATACTTCTAATTTAAACTTCAAAAGTACTGTTCTATTCTGGTTTCTGCCAAAGTGTCTATTTTTAAAATACATTTCCTCCTAAAAAGATAAAATGCTGTTTCTGCTAACGCAGAGCTTTTTAGAAGTAGACAATCGGCTACACTCAAGTGCTTTCAACAGTAAAAGTGCATGAATTAACTTTCTTCACAGTTTCAAAACTGAAGAGTGGCTGGTAACTACAGGTCTAACATTTTAAGAAATACAGGCAGTTTTCCATAAATCTAGAGAGGCTGAGGATGAGAAACATGACATGTTTGTCTTACAGATGCCAAACCACTGTCTTCCCAATTCCAAAGTGTGAAATACCTTCAAGTCATTTTCTGGTGGCTAACAAAGGTGGCACAGACCCTGAAACACTGACTTCCAGAATGTTTTCCCTCAAAACCACAGCAGGTAAAAAAACCCTCACAACCAACACTCTGCAAGGATCTTGCTGCAGAGACTGCTGAGTCAATCAGATAAACTGTCCTTTGAGATAAACAGGGGGGGAGTGAGGGAGAACGAGAGTTGCCATCTCTAAAAGGCCCTTAAGACGAATTCTGACCCCAATCATGCGAACACGGCAAGGGTTATCTTGTAAGCTGTCACAGGGAGATCTCACCCTCATATTTGAGCCAGAATTTGCCTCCCACATGCACACACTTATCTCTGGTTTGCAGCGCTCCTGGTAATCACTCAGTTTTCTCAGAGCAAGAATTTGGATGGACCTGTTGATGTTCCTCCTCCCTTCTGTGATGCACCTTGCAGCTCTCAGCATGGCTGTCCCCTGCTTCACATCCCAGGGTTCACTCAGCCCCAGCAGCCCTGGACCTGCCCATTATGATCAAAAAGTTCAGAAATACAGAAACAAGTAGGTGGGACAGAGCACAAATTCAGTGTTCCCGTAACAGGGATGGGGCTTCTTCGTGCAGGCACAAACCAGAACGTGTAGCAACCATCTGCTGTGAAACAACCTTCACGCCAAGGGACAGAAGCACATGGCACCCAGGAGACACTGCGAGCTACAGCACTGCACCTGATCTTCAAAGGAGGTCGAGGAATGGATTTTCCACTTTGATCTGCACTGGCCTCCAGCATCTGCATGAAACACGTGGGTGAGGTCAGCCCCAGCTTGGCTTTAGACTTCTTAATACACACTTCTCCGAGATGCCAAAATACGTGAGATTATGTGTCTGCAATCTGAAACACCCCGTGCAGTGTGAACTCAGCATTATTAAAAGCATCTGACCCCACATTTCTTTAATCAAGATGTACATGAAGCAAAACCAGATCTTTTGTGCGGTCCCCAGACAGAAACAGTACCTTTAGCCACTATCAGACGTGCAGGGACTGCCCCTGTGAGTTACTCCAACTCTTGGTAAAGACCTGGTCCCAGCTCCTTTCTCTTGGTTTCACCAGTGCCAGAGCGACCTGTTGCCAGGTGGGGATGGCCTGTATGAGCAGGCCTGGGAAGGGCTTCTTTTCCCTGGTAAAAGTTTTGCTCCGAAGCAGCGAAGCTGCACTGTCGCGTTAACACCAACACAGCCACGTCACTTCAGACCGGCAGAGCACGTCAACCAGCGCCAAAACTGAGGAAGACAAAACCCCAGCTGTGTGAGACGATTTCTACAGGACTGGTTGGACTGGAAAGCAAAGAGTTCCAGCTAAGAGGTCGCAATCGAACCATCTGTAGAGGACGCAGGAGAGCAAGTGCACAGACGTCGGTGATGGAGACAAGTGGAATCACGTGGAAGTGAGCAGGCACACTCACTTTTCCTGTGAATTCCGGGCAATTAGGACACAGGGAGCAGTCAGATTCATTGGTCAGCAATTAAGTGTAGAGCCCTTCAAGATAAGTTAAAGCACAACAAAGGAATGTTGCCCATGCTCTTTGTGCCACAGACAGATATTTCACTCCGTGATTGCAACATCAATTGCAAGAGCACATTCAGCCCACAGTGAGCGAGGGAGAACTGTAATCCCACTGAGCCAAGACCTCTGGACATCAGGTCCTTCTTCAGCACCAGCTTTTTGTGCCTTCCTAACCGAGATGCCACAATGCCAGCAGTCTCCGAGCTCTTCCATGGGGTTCTCAGATGTAGGTCAACACGATGCTGCTTTGGAAGTATAAATCCCACTTGGAGAGCAACATCCCTGTTCTTCATGGCCAAGGCCAAAAGCACACATGTATCATCTGTCCACGTAAGTCTGAGAACGATTCCTTTTCGGAGTCAATGCTGCACTCCAAGGCAGTCAGCTTGCAAGTCCACGCTGGAGAACACAGAATTTACTCTGAACAATTAAGCAATAAATGAAAATTCTGAAAGGTGGAGAGAGAAAACGCTCCCATAGCTGTGAGTTTATTAAAACCTATCGTGGTTGAAAAGCAAAAAGACGGAAAACATGATATATTTTTGTTTATTATTGCTCTTAAAGGGCTTGGTAGTCAAATATACAAGCTATGTTCTATTAAACCAGAAGAAAATAAGATATAAAACCTATGCTCACTTTCCCAATCCAATCCACCTGCTAATCTTCATTAGTGACATTAATTTCAGCTACTTCCAGTCATTTTAATTTACACATACTCCGTGTACGTGTGCGCGCGCGTGTATAAAAACCCCTATTTGAGGAGACAAAATTCAAAATGAAGAGATTTTCGTTGGTTTCATACTGTTTTGTGCACTGCTGCATGTTTCAGTTTTTCAAGAGGTTATTGATATGTCTGTTTAGAAGAGCAAAATTTAAGTATCTGATGATGTATTTATTATATTTTCAAAAAGAAAGCATGACCAATAAATTATGATAAGAAAATATGAAATGTTGATTATTCTCCCCTTGATGTACATGCACTAATCCCATGATTCTGAATAGGGAGTTACATGCACTAAGAGGAGAAAAGGATCCTGTAAAGAGAAAGGTTATTAATTCCCTTCTCCTCTAAGCAGCTCCCCTCTTTTCAGCATTAAGAAGGGATTTATTTTGTGAAATTCTTGTCATGCCCATTAATATACTGCTCAAAATGTAGAGTATAAAACATAGTCAGTGGTCAGCCTGCTTTGCAAGCCTCTTCTGCTAAGCCAGTACAATTTATATATAATATCATCTTCAGGAAGCAAGTATACAGCATTTGTAACATCTTTCTAGGAAGCAAGAATTATACCCATTACTGAATTACTTAAGAAAAAAAAATAAAGAAAAGAAAGAAAGAAACCCCCACTGTTCTTAGTCCTGCTGTTAAAAACAGGGAAAAGCCAGAGTTAACTTTATCAGCACTGGGATGTCAGACTGCGTTTAGAGACAAAGTACGAAAACATCCAGCAAGGAAAACAGAGTCATGGTTGGGCTCTGTTCTCCTCAATATCCAAAGCATATTCCAAATTCCACTAACATTAGCAACAGTTTTGCATCCCCTATCTTAGGGAAGATTTATTGAGGGGACAAAGATGACATACTAATGCTGGGGGTCTGGGTACAAGGATTCAGCAAGGTTGAGTCTAACAGGAGACAGACAACGTAGGCCATCCTTCAAATGCTCTTGTTGAAAAGACCACAAATAAAAATCAAGTGCATGACAGAACAGTGATCAATGACCCCAAGTAAAATATTTTTCTAAGTTACAAAATTGCTCTTCCAGTGTTTGGAAACAGAAAAACCTGTGGGAGAAGAGGTTACATTCCAACAGTTAAGAGTAAATACGAAAAGTAGGTAAATTATTACGCTCTTATCTTGGTTACTGGAGCAAAGATGAAAACAACAACCAGTGCTTTGATAAGATCTGTTCTTTACAAAAGTGAGATAAATATTCTAGTGGCAGCTGGGTTAAAGATACAGACCCTGAGGGTCAGCTTCTGCCCTCAGCTGTAGATCTGCAACTCATTTCACCCACTTCTCAGTGCAGCCAAATGCAGATTGTGACCTTCAGACTTGAACATAAAGGTAGTTACCATCTGTTTGCAAAAATCTCTGAATGTGCGTTCGTAAAAAAAGAAAAAGGGAAAAAAGAAAGAAAAAAAAAAGGGAGAGAGACAGGTACAGACATGATTCTGATTTCTACGTTTCAGTGAAAAAAAAACCCCAAAATGTCAACAAGCAAAACTAAAGATACTTAAAATCCCTGAAGAGACCTCATACTCTTTCTAATGCTTAACAGCACAGCTCATCTTGCAGTATAACTTCACATGAATATCTAGAGCATGGCCAAGTCAAAAGTGCAGCACACCCTATCCTTACACACACAGGGTAAGACCCTGGCCCCATCTAAATCAAGGCTGAAACTCTCATTACAAGTTCAAGAGATGGCAGCATTCGAAACCTGACTGCTCCAGACCTCTCCTTTTCACATTTTTGTCAGAGAAGACATTTTGAAAACTATTGTGCTGATTTCTGCTGTTGCCTCCCAGTTTACTGAGAGAGGTTGGCTGAACCGGACTTTGGTAATGAGAGATGCAAACAGAAATTAAAAGGAGAAATCGTTCAGGACAACTGAATAAATTTCCTTCTTTGCACAACTACAAATCCCATGGTCAACCATTGATTCAAAAAAAAAAAAAAGCCCAAAAAGATTCAAAATTATCATCCATGTTTGATGTGAAACAGGGCAAACAGCACTCAAGACTGAAGTAACATTTTGAAATTAAACAGCCTGGAGCAGTTAGCAGGAGATGTGATGGGAATTTTGTACTGTCTTAGTACAGATCTGTTCTATGGGAACTGCTGATGAACAATGCACTGCTTCCAAACTCCACTGTCTGTTCTCCCCCATTACACAAGTTTCAAGGCGTTGCCTGAAAACAAAAAGTATCAGTGTAACGTACAAATAAGATTTCATCTGTAGCCGTGACAACACAGCCAAAATGACTCTAACCCCATGAACGCCTGTCAATTAATTTAAGAAGGGTGTTTTTTCCTGGCTCATTAGTAAAAGAAGTTGGAAATCAATAAATGTTACGTTGGCTTTAGCAAGAGGAAACATTCAATGGCTCCTGTTGTAAAAGTGAGTGTAGTGCTCTTGACAGAAACCAGTGTTTTCAGTCATCTGAAGACACACGTGGCCACGTGGCCTTTTCTCCCCCACCCCAAGTTCCCCAACAAAGCAAGAAAAATTAGTTTCTTCTTCCACCCCACTCTAGATTTTCTCCCATAGCTTGATTACAGTAATCCTTAAACAGGCAGAAGGTTGATGTGTTCTCTTCAGTCGATGCCTCCAATGTCTTCATTCTTGGCTCAAGTTTTATTCATTAATATTAGTCATCAGTTATTAAGAAAAAGATAGTTTCTAAGTGTTTGTTGTTGTTTTTTTTAACTGAAGTTAATGGGATACCATAGTCTGGTTATATGTGCTGAACTGCAGCCATCAGTTACTCCTTTTTCTTGAATTCCTGGTTGCCATAGCTGGAGCCTTTTTCTATTTCAGTTACTCCTATCAGTCTACGAACTCCAAAGGAAGCTTTAAAATATAACAGAGAAATGAGGGGTATATTAAAAGCAGTTCGAGGATTCAGGAAGCCACATGTAAACACACAAGCAGAACCCACACGAGTTCACCCAATCCCCAAGTCAGCAGCGACTGCAGACCAATGACACTAAAAAAGGGGGACAATCCAGATCAAAATATATAATTACTGCTTCTGTTGTTTGACAGGACATGTAGCAGGAACATTGAACCATATCCCCTACCCCAACCCCCCCCCTTTTTTTTTAATTAGGTTTTCTTTTGTTGGGAGGGTTGGTGTTTATGTATTTGTTTGGTTTTTAATACACAGACAAGTTGTCCAGTGAAAGTATTTTTCCTTCAGGCATCACAGTAATGGGCTACAAGACTCACCTGCTACTGATTACTACAGTTATTGCCTAAGATATGAAGGCAAATCTGCCTGAATTAAAGCTTTTGAAATAATTAAAATGCTGTACAATATAAAAACTACTGAGTGAATTTCCAAGTATTTTTCTGCAAGCCCCATTCATATTAATTAATACACAGAACTTATTGATCTTTTTATGTGTCAAACTGGGCTTGGCATCTTCTCTGCTTTTATTACCTGCTCCCACAAGTCCTAGGAATGCAAGGATAAGGAGAGGTGATCCACTTGCAAAAACTCCAAAGCCAAATGTGAAGAGAGGAGAGAGGAGAACTGTGGCCCAAAAAAGAAAATTTAGGAGAGTCCATGGTCTCCTAGGAGGTTTAAACTGCTTGCCAGGAAATGTGCCTTCCTGATTATACATCTCTTGCAAAGCATCCTGGGGGAAAGAGAAGAAAACAGGTTCATAATATTTGCACCAAGCAACCCAAGACTAGTCAACTCCAGGACAACACAAAGGACAGTGTCTGTGGTAAATACCCATCAAGAGTGCACAGCATCCAATTCCATCTGCTGTAATTTTTCTGGGCATTTCTGTTGACTGCCAAGGTGACTGTACTAGTCCTTTGAAGGCAAATTTTGCCACCATCAGAAGCTGAAACCTTATCCTCTCTACTACCAAATACCTTCACCTCATCTCTTAATTGTTCAGGAATTGAGGGCAGCATCAGGCCAGAGGCCAGTTCAGGCACTACTTGCACTCTCAGCTGGGTGCTTTATCTTTCCATTTTTCATTCCAAAAAGTTCAGCATGATTTAGCAAAGCCCAGCAGGAGAATGCTGTATTTAGAGCCAGGGGAGCAAGGCAAGGAACGAGCTAATGAGCATGGACAGCACCATGCCAGCCACAACCCAGGGACTCCAACCGAGCCGCTGCATCCCGAGCAGAGCCTGCAGAGAGATGCAGTCCTGCAACACGTCACTGAAATGCCCACAAGCCCTCCCTCAGTCTGTAAGAATGTTCTCCAAGGTTTCCAAGCCATTACCGGGGTTGGCTCGAGTCTGGCTATTTCTTATTTTTCCCACCCTAAACCGTTTTCCTTTAAATTTACTTTGCAAAGGACTGAGTAGAGCAAGGGGTTCCTTGCCAGTAACGGCCCTTTGAGGAACTGTCCCCTGTGCAGGGAGAGGACTCCAGGTACAAAGTCCTGCTACCAGTGTGAGATCAATATATACAATACCCACACACACACAAGCAATACCTCCCTGGCAACACCTCACACCAAAGCTGAACGGAGGTGCAGCCAAAATCAGGAGGGAGGAGAGCAAATGGTGCCAATTCACACCAGGGGAAGTTTAGATTTGGTATTAGGTAAAAAAAAATTTTCCATGAAAAATGCTGTAAAGCAGCGGGACAGGCTGCCCAGGGAACTGGTGGAGTTGCCGTCCCTGGAAACGTTCAAAAAACATGGATGTGGCACTTGAGGACATGGTTCAGTGGCAAACATGCTGGTGCTGGGCTGATGGTTGGACTTGATGATCTTAGAGGTGTTTTCCAACCTTAACAATTCTGTGGTGCTAGTGGGATGTGGGGGGAAAAGATGATGATAGCTACTGCTCTTTGTAAGATAACTTCTCCCTCATTAACTGAATTAGAGCTTAGGTATTCAAAAAACTCAGGTTTAGATAAATAAAATTGAAACTTAGAACAATTTGCTGCCTACCTGCAGACTAAACACAAGCTTGGAAATGCTGCAGCACAAGGTCATCCTAGTTGGAGAGAGCCCAAGATACTTAAAGTTTCTCTGTTCTTTTGTTGCTTTTCTTTCCACAAAGAAAAGCAACACAGAAATCAAGATGCACATTTGAAGTTCAAAAATCCACCAATTAGGGCTGGACAACATTAATGTCAGTTCTCTCCTACTCCCCACAGAACTGTTAAATCTGTAGCCAAGAAAATAACCATCTGAGGTTAAAAAATAAAAATAAATAAATAATAATAAAAAAAGAAATGACACAAGGAAAAGCTTTGAGCCATGTGAAGGCACGATGTGCTCTACCAGTCCCTGGCAGCAGATCCCAGGGACTGTCACACCATGTCACACACCACTGCAGAAGTATTACCAGCAGGCAGAAGGGAAGTGACAGTGGAAGAAAAATGAAAGCAAAGAACAACTGCAGCTGAAAGCCAGGACCGGCTGTCCCTGAGAGACAGTTATCACTCTTCTCGAGTGCCTAAAAACACCCACAGGGAAAATGGAGCTTTTAGAAATCTGTGACAGAGATCCAAGAGCTGAAGAATGCAAAAAGACAGTGGATTGCTATTAGTCTGCCACAGCTCGGGCGTATCTCTGAATTCCACTGTGCTTCCTGGCAATCTGAGACCTACTCACTGGCCAGCCCTCCACTGCCAAGGGGCTCTTCTGTCCTGCTCCTTCCAGCAGTTGGAGGGATGGCTGCCTAATTATACATAATATCCTATCTCTGCTCTCCATCCAGCAGAAGAGGGTGCATTACTCACTGCCTTAATACACTCTCCCTGGGAAAAGTCCCAAAAGACAAGAAAAGAAAGCAAAGCTGTTTACCTTTTCCTGGTAA
Organism: Myiotriccus ornatus; assembly: GCA_036023395.1. Taxonomy (NCBI): domain Eukaryota; kingdom Metazoa; phylum Chordata; class Aves; order Passeriformes; family Tyrannidae; genus Myiotriccus; species Myiotriccus ornatus. The sequence goes on from JAYRBT010000001.1 coordinate 112,053,449, forward strand.
AGCTTATGAAGCCAGTTTGCAGCTTCCTTTTCATCTTGAGGGATATCTTCCAGAGGAAATCTCCTGGTTTAGTAGAGAGATTAAAAAAGGAAAGAAGAAAAACAAAAAGGAATTAAGGGAAAATCCAGACATTTGACTTTAGCCCTCTATTAGGGATGATCTTCCATTCAGTGAAGGGCATAAATCACAGGCAATACTGTCACTCATGGCAGAGGTCTTAAACGCAGAGAAGAGCTGGCACTTAAATAACAACCAATTCTTCATTAGAAAACTCAGATTCTTAAGACAAAATAAACTGTTTGAGTTCCTATCAGTTTCAGCTCACATTAGTAAAATAAGCATTTCCCACTGACTGTTCTTCCTTCACCACATCCACCACTGCCTGATTCCCAGTGAGCTCAGGCTGAGGCACCCAGGGCTGGGAAAACCCAAACAAGTAGCAAGCCCAAGGATAATTGTTTGTTACATCTTGGTAGAGAAAACCCCACTTTGGAATTAATGGGAGAGGTGGTTCAAAATTCGCTTCAGACCAACTCTGAGGAAAAGTGTCATCCTCTGCAGGGACTGCACTTGTCCCTTCTGCCTCTCCAGCACTACAGACTGAGGCCTGCAGGTCTGGGTGCCTGTGAAAATTATGCCCAGGGAGGCAGTGAGTAGGTTTAGATTAGGTATTATAAAAAAGTATTTACGGAGAGGGTGGTGAGGCCCTGGAACAGGTTGGTCAGAGAAGCTCTGGATGTCCCATCACTAGAGGTTTTCAAGGCCAGGCTGGACGGGGCTCTGAGCAACCCGGTCCAGTGGAAGGTGTCCCTGCACCTGGCAGAGGGGTTGGAACGAGATGATCTTTAAGGTCCCTTCCATCCCAGGCCATTCTATAGTTCTGAATGCATTCTAATTAATTTCTAATAATTTTTGCATCCCACAAATGAACCGAACGCCAGATCTGACAGATTTACCTCCATCAGCTCTAACATGAGGAGCTGGTCATCTGCTGAAAGCTCTCTGGTGAAGCTGTCACGGTGTTGCTGTCACCACTAGAGGGGACTCACAGCAATAACATTTGGTAACTTCCCGATTATTTCCTCTGTAGCCAGTTGGGATAGAGACTGTTATCTGCTGTGGGGAGCTAAGCTGCTTATCTCTGCACAGGTAAATGTGTACACATATACCAAGAACAAGAGCTTACATGTTTCCTTTCTCTGAGCTACATTACGTCTTCTGGCACAATAAGGACATATTCCATTTTCAGAAAAAAAAACCCACATAAAAATAGTCTCTTTATTCTCATAGCTTCCTCTCCAAAACAGAGAAAAAGCTTTAAGTGTAGAAAAGCACCTTGAGAATATTGATTCAGCTCACAAACATATGTTAAACTGAAATTATTTACACACAGCCATTAGTTTCTTTCATAGGGTACAACTGGTAATTTTACCTGGCAACATCATCCTCAACGGGATTTTATGAACCCAAACCTCTTCTAACACTACTGAAAAATACATTTCTCTTCTTTCCTCCCACTACCTCCCCAAGAAGTAAAACCAGCCTGCACCTCCACGAGCATGCCATAGGATATTTAACTGAAGGCAGCTGTTCTTCAGTGTATAATTGTAAAGAAGTGCATCCATGCATGGGTACCCCAGATCCAGCTAGATATCCTACATGCATCTGCCATCAGTATGGAATTACAGGTGGCAACTGCCTGACCACCTGTTTTGCTGGCTGGCAAGCTGTCGGTTCGCTTTCCTCATCAGGAATACGTTTGGCAAGAGAAAATAGTCAACATGAAAACCCTTGCAAATGAGCAACCCCACCTCTCCACATGCAGCTCCACAGTCTCCTTCCCCCCTGAAAGATTAAAAATGTTTTGGATGTTTTTCTGAGGCCAGAACTGGAGCACTGTGCCCTTCCTTTCCCCATTAAGCCTGAAGCACTCTGCCTCCCTTGGGATAGAATTTCTTCCTCAAAACTGTCGCTGCTCTACCTCAATGCACTGGGTATTTAGTGTGATTTCCTACAAAGATTCTCACCCTTTGATGGCTCTGGCAAGACACACCTGCTTTGATCAGATGGACTGTGTAGAGAGCCAGTGCCATTCACCTGCACCACACAGACCTAAGGCCAGAGGGCAAAGGTGTGGGGGGAAGCAACAAAACTTGTTCTTTTTTCTCCCCTTTTCAAAAACCAAGCATCGACCTCATCACCAGAATACAGCAATGTTTTCCAAAGTGTGGGTGAAACCCCCAGAGAAGCAGAAGCAAACTGGGAAAAGGACTGTGGAAAGAACAACCAGGTCGTTTGTCAGGTCCAAATACAAAAAAGGAAAAGAAGTTCAACAGGATAGGGTTGGTAGTTCTTATGATCACAAGGAAACCTCTAAAGGAGAAGGCAACAAGGAGAAAGCAGGAAAGAAAAAGCATGTGTGTTTTTGTATGCACCTGTGTATATGCTGCATGGAGTTAGGTGTTAGCAGTGACTCTTTTAGGCAAAAGAGCAGTGAGGAATGTGAGGAATGTCCCACCTCATTCACAGGATGCCTGAATTTCAGCACTGCTTAACTTCTAATCTGCTAATCACACCATGTGAGGGAGGGAGAGAAACTGGCCCAGGAAGGAGATTTACACTGTCTACTGCAAGGGACCACTGAAGCTGGACTGGCTATTTATGCCATGCACATGCTCACAGGGACTGGGGAGGATGTGGGACAGCTGGTTTCCTGTTTCCAGCAGAGAAGGAAAAAAGGCAGCCAAATGTCCAGCTGCAGAAAACAGGGAAACCCTGGAACAACAGTGTGGTCACACCCTGGCTTAAGTCTGTCCAGTACTCTCTGACTTGCTGGGTGATATCACAGGATCTCACATGAAAGTGAACTGAGGCACGGGGGGGAAACGAGGAGATCTTGTGGTCTGCAGAGAAACTTGAAGGACAAGGAAAAGGGGAAGAGGAAAGGAAACTTCCCTGCAAAATCTGAATGCACTTCAACATGCCGAAGTACGCATCTTAGGGCTCACCTCCATCTGTATATGCTCACCTTACACACATATCTGCTTCATATTTCTTCCCATAAAGAATTCCTAATAAAGACGGGTTCTTGTTTCCTCTGAAATTTAGTGTTACATCATAGACTGCTGAAACTGTTGCAAAAAAAGAAAACACAGTTGTTACAGCAGCAATTCTAGCAACCATCTTGCTGCCATCCTTGCATGAGACAGCAACAAAGCCTTGTGCAAGCCTTGAATTAATGATGTCAGGTAGCAGAGTCCCTCACTGCTTTGTGTTTATGCACCATATTTATCTGTATCAGCCACCCCACATCCCCAGCTCCGAGGCGTGTGTGTTATCAAAGCACCAGCTGACTTGTTGAACTAAGTGACAATGACATACGTGACAGGTTTGTTAGTTTTTTTAAGGCTGGTATCCGACAGTTCTGTGGCAATTTACAAATTAACAGCTGACATGCTGGGTGCTTATGACTGTCAGCTCCCTAATTGTCGTGGGCATCATGAAAACCAGAATATACTACCCTGTGCTACACAGAGGGCACCGAACAACGTGTTACAAGCGATGCAAAGGGTAAGGAGCAGCTTTGCCAGTACCTGTTCCCCTGAGACACTGGACAGCAGTGGTGAAACCTTTGGTTCTGGGCAACAGGTGGTATTTCAGTTTAGGCAACCCCTTGGATTCAGCTACTTCCATGCTGATACGGTGCTTGGTCTCTGTAAAACGAGTTCCTTCACAGTACAGGAGAAACTAGCACGAGACGAGAGGCAAGAAACAAGGGACACTTGAGATCAAGAGAAATCAGGGGAGACACTGAAAATTGGTGTAAGATAAACAAATATCCATGCACGTGGCACACACTTCAATTGCCTCATCTGTTCATCAACTGCTGGGCTTAAGCACCCCCTCACAACCCACTGGCAATTACCTATAATTTTACCAACACTCGTACCAATTTTAGGGCGACAAAAAGACAGCCCTAATAGTGGCACTTTGAATGCACAAAACTTAGAAAATCGATCCCCTCAAGTCAATTTTAATCACGATTTAAATTACCAGGCAGGATGTCTTGATTTAAATAATCAATGCTAACTACGTTTTGCACTTATATTTTCTGGTTGTTTTCCCTAGAGACTAGTCCTTGGTTCTCAGCTGTAGAATCATTAAAATGCACAGCTAAAGTTCAGTCTTGATATTTTCTAATTGGTGGATTTATTTTTTCCTGATTTTTTTTCCTTTTTTCCCCCAACACTAATCAGGAGGATATATTAAATATAGTTCATATCCATACAGTCAAGCAATTAAGTAGCTTAAAATACATTCTCCAGATTCTTACTTTTTCTATCTTGTAATGGTAGAAAATCACAATGCATTCACAATGTTCTAGTTAAGGTTTAATGTTTCACTGTTCATTTTAACAAGCTGTACTGGATAATACTGAAAAAAATCACTTTAAATGCACAAAAAAACCCTCTTGAAATATTTTATAAGCCAAGTAATTGCACATTACATGTGCTGCTATAAAAGCAAACCTGTAAATTTATGAAAATGTTTGCATTCAAAGCTCTAAGGAAGTTAATAGGTTGATTACACCACTCTGTTGCTGCAGTAAAATCTAACGTTGTACATAATGAAATAGAGATGTTTTACCCTTGACTTCAAATAATGACAAAATAAAAAGGAAAAATGTAAGTGCAAAAGCATATATAAGTTTGTCATATGTTCTCATAGACACTTTTTGGGAAACCTGTAATTTCACAGATCAATGAACACAGTAACAGGAACTTTCTATCAAAATCCATGATCTGTGCATCCAAATTCGCTCCTCCATAAAAGGCTTCTTCGCTTATGTATCTTTCCATCCTGCCTCAGAAAATGTAGCTTAAGGTCATATAGATTTAGTTATCAAATATAGCCTTTCTTTATAGGTAAAAGTAAGTTCAGACAAAATCAACAAGTGTTACACAAGCCTCATTTATAAATTACTGTTAAGCTTCTGACCTGTCTCCCAAATGACTTCTCTAAGCAACAGACAAACAGAGAAACTTTTTACCAGCATATCCCAAAAGACCTCCTCAGACAGAGCGTGGCTTTTCCTTCACAACTCTTGGCAGGGAGCAGACCTTCTCCTGACACATAAGGCCACAGTACCACCTCTGTCACCATTTCACTTCTGGCAGTCAGTACTAGAGAAGGAGCTCAACACTTACCCACATATATTCAGGGTAATCAGACAAACGTTTTAACCCTTCAATAACTGTGTCTCTGTCTTCTTCCCATTTCCTTTTGCAGAAAACAATCTCAAGGAAGTACCACGTCCAACCGATGAGGGGCACGTATAGTAGCTCTCTCTTAGCAAGGACTTTGGAACTCTTGGAGAAAGAAGTAAAAAACAAACCAACAAACAAAAATGACAATCCAAAAATGGATTATATCTGGAAAGTTAAAAATGCAAGAAACTATGTGTCTGTGTTTTAAGTAGGCCTGCCATCCTGCAGATGAAGGGGAAGCTCAGGGCCCCACGTACCCCCAGCACTCCGAAGCGCTCCGTCATGGTCCAGCCGCACAGGAAGTCGATCTCAAAGTTGTGATTCAAGATGATGATGACGTGCTCTTTCCCAAAGGTGTTCACCGTGGCCTCGTCTGAGAACAAGGTGCACTCTGTGCCTGACCACCATTCCAGCAGCATTACCAACTCTAACAGACATGGTGAAGATGGGGAGAGGTGTTAGGGGTGCCCCTTGCAAAAAGCTTCAAGCCCCATTCAGTGCCCGGTCCCTTCTGACTCCCAACACCGTCACCTTCTCCAACCAACCCAGCAGAGATGAAACGAAAGCTTGGAAGGGTACAGACCAACTGGCATCACCGTCCTTAAGCAGTATTTAGAGGCACCAGACATATGCATTATGGATAATTTTAGCAAGTTTGGGCATTGCATTACGAATGTGAAATTTCATGATCACTGGAAAAAAAAAAAAGCCCAGAAACTTTGTGCCTGAAAACAGACAGTGGAGCTGTTGATTGTTCTACCAAATGAGTACAGTTTGTCCCAGGTGGAATACAAATTATGCAGAGATGCAGCCTAATGCTTTTACTCAACATAAAACAAGCTTTATGGAGGTAAACAGACCAATAAAGGTCTTTTAAAGGGATGCAGTGCCATAGATCTTCTGCAAGAGATTTTAATATTAGAACAAGGGCTCTAAATGTTCTGTATTATGATCATCAACACAGTCCCAAACAGCAGACAATTGAGCTAATTTATCAAAATATCTGGGCAAAGACAGGAATGGTAAATTGTGTCTTTCTTTTACTGCAAAAGAATGAGCCTTTTCCCCCTCTGTTTTCTCCAGCTTTTTGACATCGTAGAATCTCTTACTCCACTCTGAACATTTCCTTTCTGCTACCCACCCTTATTTTCCAATTCCCCTTTTTTCATCTTAAAAAACCCTTCCACTTAAATTCAGCATGCATTGACTGTAGTTGCTATGGTTAGCTTATTTCTCTCATTTCAGAACATCGAGGCAGATGGAAGACATTTCTTGTACCATGGGACAGCTATAAAAAGTATGAGAATAGTTCATTCTCCCAGCAGGAAGATTTGCTTCCATGCAAACTGTAGTAGTTGGTATGTTCTCATTTCAGTGAGATATGGATGCAACCAAAATTTGCTTGCACAAACATGGCTGTTAAAGAGTCCAGCTCTTCCCACATAACTACAGTAAACTTGCAGGGTCAAATCTGGAAGGTGTCCCCTCAGTTCCCCCCATCAGGTTCTGCCAGGAGGTATTTCCATTTCAGGTTGGGAGGCCCTGGTTTTGCAAAACAAGGCAGTGTCTTCCTGCACCAGGGCTTCTGATCAGGATCACCTACCCACTCTGCTAAATAAGAGTGGGTCCAATTTTGCACCACACCAGAGAGAAGGCAAGCACAGTATTTAGATGAGTGATGGGGAAAACCAGTCGCGATGTGCTGAAGACACAGAGCTTCTCTAGCACTAGATTTTTCACTCATGACCACTTACTCATCCACCAGGTTATTGCCCTATATCACTTTCAACACTTGCTCATCTGGAGGCATGACAAAGTTTTGCAACTTGCTGATCAAGAGAGCTTAACCCTGGTCAACTGGAAAAATAGCAAAGACAGACCTTGTCTTGTTCATTTACACCAACTAGAGGTTTCTACTGTCACTTCCCAGCTTTGTCTCCTTCGTGATCACTTACCTTCCCTTCTCTGGTTATCCTGGCTCAGTAAAGGGGAAAGAGGGCAGCAGAGTGTCCTCAGTTGAGAGCACCTTCCAAGCAGGTGGCCAGGAGAATGCAGCAGTGGTACCAACAACTCAGAACAACTTTCCCTTTCCATTGCTGTCTGTGTGCTAAGGAGGAACATCTCCAGTACCTGCTACACCTGCTGCACTTTCTCATCAGAAAATACAATAAACTGTGTGTGTTTCTTCTTCAAAAATCAGGCAAAAAATCTGCAGAGGCAGGTGTGGATGTCTCTCTGCAGAGCATTTCATTTACCATTCGCTCTGAAATTGTGGAGGATTTGCCAGAGTTCATACTGAGAGAGGAGAGCTGACGAGCCAAAGAAGGAAAATGAGGAAACAGATTGTCTTTTACAAGTGTACTGATAAATGATGTAATTATAACCGGGAGTGGGCTCACTTCCTTTTTTTTTTTTTGTGCTGTGTGGGTTACAGCTACTTTGCATGGCACTGATCCCACTGATGCTACAGCAAGCACATCCTTATGAATGATGGGATGGGAATACTCACACTGCCAAAGATATTTCCTATACAGGGCAAGCAACACCTTGCTACAATCAACCCCTGCAAGCAAACCCTGTGGCTGGGGTTCCCACACACCAAAGCCAGGTACATTTACAGCCTCACAAGCCACCCACAAGCAAAGCAGACGAGAGGCACAGCACATCCCTCAGCTGAAACCACCAACATTTGAGAGATTATTTTTGCAGCTGGACCAAACTAAACACGCTGCACTCTGCAAAGGTGTGAATCATCTGAAAGGAGCTGATGTGTGAGAGCATGAATTACAGACTACCTGTCACGAACTGCAAAGGATTTACATTGGGGACAGAGCCCAACAGACTTTCTTCCCCGTATGTCTGCCACGAACATTGGATAGATCATTCTTCCTCCCCTTCAGAAGTTGTGCTTTATGTATTTGGGAGGAGACACAATGAGAATAGAGCCTGGTTTTCAATACATAGCCAGATACACAATCACCTGTGTATCCACCCCTGCACATCGATCCTCTGCCAGGTGGGCAGAGCAGCTTCTCCTACAAACAGCTCTGACATGAAAATCCTCAGCCTAAAAATACAAACAGCTTGGAGTAAGAGAGCAAAATGTAGCACCCAGAACAGAACACCAACCTACAGGTTCATGGCCGAAAGGTTCCCCATAGTGACGTATATTTCATTATGAATGGCAACATTTGAGCTGCTGCATTTACATGGCTTACTTAATCTGTTATAAATCACAATTGAAGTGCATATTCTGTCAGCTCTCCCATTACAGGCCATCAGCACTCCGCAATCCCATATAACATTTACATTAATTTTCACAGTTTAATTTCTCAGTGAGTTAATTTATCACAGGCTATACACTGGGGGGCTATTCTAGGTACAACCCAATTATCTATTCAGCTTCTCCAAATCTCTCTGAACAATAGTGTGGGTTATTCCAGTGTTTAGAAGACCTGAGATAGCAGCATTTAAAATGTGATTTTTTTTTTTAATGCCAGGTACATTTACAGCCCTCTAACCCTCTACAGTGCTACCCTCTAACCTACAAGCCTTACAGGAACAAACAGCTCATATCCTGAGAAACACAAGACTGTTAGTGCAACAGTAGTTTTCAGCAAGAAATTAGATTCTAGATTATTAAAAGCACATTAGGAAATTCCTACAAGCAAATTAAATATAAAAAATCCCATATACCCCCACTCTGCTCCAACCAAATTTTAAGCTTCTCCTAAGCTATTCCATTACAACACCTTTTCCTCCTGACAGTTTGCCTGCCACTCTGCTTAATTTCCTTTCTCCTGTACTTCTCAGGCAACATCCTCAATAGGCACAGGAAGGACAAGAACAAGGTTAAAAAGAAACCAAACTAGATACTTTGGAGAGGCTTTGTTGGTAGTACTTCACATCGATGACTTATGAAACGTGGGTGCCTGTCAGTGGACTGCTCAGCTGCAATTTCAGCACTCACTTTGGTGACTCATTTAGCCAAAGTGGGAGTTGGATGCTGAGCTGAGCACTAAAGGTAAGTGGCCGTGCACACTGGGAGGGGATGGAGAGTGGAAACCGATTAGATGATTCACTGCTGAAACAGGAGGTGACATTTGGGCTAAGGAGCCTTCCAAACACTCATTTCAGAAATCAAACCCCCTGCTAAGCTGAGTGAGGAGTAAGAAAAAAAAAAAAAAAAAAAGAAAAAAAAGCCATCCACAGGGAAGAAGTTTTGAAAAGGTCTGAAAGAGGAGAGCAGAGCAGTTGAATTGGCTGTCAAGCTGACCCATAGGCAGAAGAAAGGAGTGACACTGCTCCCAAGAGGAGACCCTGGCATCAGAGACAGATACTGTAGGGTGTAAAAGGACTCTGGAGTTGTCACACAGTTCAGCTACAGAGACATCTACACTACAGACTCTAAGACAAGACCTCCCCCTCCAGAGCATTCAATCGACTTGGGGTCCTAAGTGGTGAATATCCCACGTGCTGTCAGCACCTGAGCCAGTCTCAGAATTCTCCCTTGCCCATCACTCAGCACACGCTCTGATTGCTGGTGAAGATGGCATTGAGACAGAATCAACAATTTCTATCAGTCCAGACAGGGTTGAGGGTGGGGAGGAGCTTTACTTCCCACTTTTCTGAATGACAGTGACATTATGCATCAGTCCCTTGACTTTTGTGTGTTTTCCCAGTATTTCAGAACACAGTGGCTGTTCTGAGCTGCTCTGAAAGAGTCGAACATCTAACCTATCATTTCTCTCTCTCTCTCTCTCTCCTCCCTGTGTGTATCCACAAACATAAGCATACACATCTTTCTGTGATTAACAAAAGCAGGGGACAGGAAAACCCTCTCCCCTCCCCACGCCCAGCCCTCACATCCCCTCAGGCATACTCACGGCTCCAAAGGGAATAGGCAAGGCGACAGTTTACTCGGCGATAAAACTGCTTGTTTATGGGCCAGAGGACTAGCGTGCATAGTTGAATGAAGTTAATGATCAGTCCACTCACAACAAAGACGAACCCAATGAGGAGGTGAACTATGAACTGGGTCTTCAGAAAGGCAATGAAGCCCATGATAACCACTCAGAAGCGTGAGCAAGGGCCGTCACTCAGAATAACTGTCCTGAAAGAGAAAACAAACAAAGGAGTCAAATGGAGAGCGGATTTACAAGCCCTGAGGAAGGAGAAAGCAAAAGGCCTGTAACAGTCCATGTAACTTCAGCAAGAGGCACCCAGCCCAATAAACACTCTGCTCTCCAAGCCTGCCTCATTCAGGTCTTAATAAACTGGTGACTGGTGCAAATTGCTTCCAAAAATAGGAAGGAATCATTATTTACAATTTACAGCCCACCAAGAAGATTATTGTTTGCTGAAGACAAATCTCACACCTCTCTTCAAACAAAGATCACATAATTGGACTTAATGCTGGGAGGAACACGGAGCCCTGCAGTCACAGCGAGCAGCTGAGCCCTGACGGGTAAACAAGCTGCACAGCGACTGCTGAACCTTCAGAGGTGCTGTCCCTGAACTGCAGCAGGAACCTCAGGCCTGAAAAGAGCAGGGCAGGTCACACAGGGCATCAGTCTGGCAAACACTATGGCGTGGAAATGGAAATTAGCTATTCTCACACCCAAACCCCATGCTGGAGCAGGTTTAGTAACTTCTCGCTTTGTCAAGCCACAGGTCCATAATCAAATACACCAGCTAGTGTGGGGAAAAAGATATGATAAAAAAGCCTCAGGTTATGTAGCAGTACAAACCTGATCTGGAAAGGGCTTTGACGCAGAACCTTGATTCCACTAAATCAGCCAGAGCACTGAACTCTGAGCACATGCCCTGTTTATAACAGGTGCAGAAAGACTGGCAACGTCTGAACCAGCAGAAAGTCACAGGAACTTAGACAGACAAGCCTGATTCACTACAAATCCTGTCAGCACAAAGTTAACCCAACAAAACATATTAACCAAGACACCAAACTGAGTTTATTCCAAACTCTGCATTACCTGGCGCTGGCCTTTCTGACCTGTTGGACACTAGAAGTCCTAAGAGAAGGCCAACCAGGCTGTCAAACCACAGCCTCCAATTCTCACCCAAAAACCAGTAGCATGACCCTGATTTTCTGCCACAGCCAAAGCTTGCCTACGGTTTTTGTGCTCAGCTTTTATAAGTGTTGCAAATGACCAGATCAACCAGTAGATGGTAACAAATACTTTTCAGCGGTCAAGCACCTAAAGGTGGTGTGGACCCCATGTCCAAAAGTAAAGTATCTGCCAGCTGTGAGGAATCAAACCATTTTCACTCGACACCTGCTTACAATATGCTATTTATAGAACTGTACAGCAATTTTACTTCTGAAAGCTTGTTTTCTACCATCGCTTCTACAAATCAGGCACTGCCTTTCAAAGCAGTGTCTGGTTTTACCACAATTAGCATCCATTTGCATCATTAGTAATCTACCCACTTCAGGAGCACCATTACAGGGGGGGAAAAAAGCATGTTCCAGCATAGGCAATATTGTCCCTACCACAGAAAGCAAAGCAAAGCAAGCTGAATAATGTTGAAGCTTGTGATGAACAATCTAAGTTCTCCCAGCGTTTTCACGTAAGAACGAAAGAAACGCTTCTTCCACTAATAAATTACCTTCAGAACAGCTGTTTGGAAGCAGAGACTTCTGTTTGAAAAGAAACAAGTGGAACACTCCTTCCTCTTCCCTCCCCTCGAGGCTGCAAGGCACAGTTGTCTCACACAGCCCCAACACCCGTGTTCACACATCACTGCATGGGACACAGCCATGGTGTGCAGTAACTCCCTAACACAGCAGTGGGCTCCTTTATCTTTTCCACTGGCGTGTTCTAATAAATACTGTCAAACGTTATACACCAAGTTCTTCACTGCCAAGATCATTCTCTTCCTCTGGTTTATCTCAAAAGCCAGTTGAAACAAACAATTCCCTCCAACTATTTTCTGAGTCCCTACTTGCCTTCTGTACAGCCACGTGAAAGCAGCTCTGCTGATGACCACGTGTAGCGTCAGATCACGCAAAGGACTCGATCTTGGAGGCTTTTCCAACCTAAATGATTCTGTGATTCTGTCTATCACAGTCACTAGACCAGTATTTAGTGTCTCTCAATGCCCAGCTTGGCCCCTTTCAGAGTAGGGCCCAGAGCGCATACAAATGGCACGAGGGAAAATAGAAATGTCAAGTATTATCCTCAAATAAAATAGTTTGGCTCTACTTCCACAGCCTCTTCATTTCGAGCAAAGTCTGGAGCACTCTGGCATTTGTCCTCACATCAAGGACACTGCGGTGCCACCGACCCAAATGGGCACATCCCTTTTTATGTTGCAAGACATTCCTTCTCCAGCCCTGTTACACATGGAAAACAGGATTTATCAGTTCTGCCCCGGCATCCTGCCCCACGTGCTGGTCACCACAGAATCATTCAGGTTGAAAAGGACCTCCAAAATCATCGAGTCCAACATCTGACTGATCACCTTGTCAACCAGACCATGGTACGGAGTGCCACGTCCAGTAGTTTCTTGAACACTTGAAGGGATGGTGACTCCACTACCTCCCTGGGCAGCCTGTTCCAAGGTCTGACAACCCTCCTGATGGCCAACCTGAAACTCCCCTGGCAGAGCTTAAGGCCATTTCCTCTTGTCCTGTGTGCAGCTGCCCAGGAGAAGAGCCTGAACCTCACTTGGCTACAACCTCCTCTCAGGGAATTGCAGAGAGTGATGAGGTCACTGACCAGTGACCAGTCTGATACAGGGCAAAGAACAGCAGCCACAGCATGGATGGTTCCCCTCCAGCACTTTCCTATCACAGTGCTTGCCCTATTGCTCCCTAAAGCACAGCTGGTTCACTTGCACTTCCTAAAACGGACAATGACCAACTAAAATATGGGTTAACCTTGTCTGATCCTTCCAGTTTCAATGCCGGATACAGAACCTGCCAGTCTCCTTTTGGCAATCCCTCACTTAATTTTATTTGACTTTTAAGATCATTAGTAGTTAATGCAGGAATTTTCTGCATTCCTGCCCATGTAGGACATCCAGGCAATTTAGGGACAGGGTGACAGGCAAAAGGTGGTCAGCAGATGTTCTGTAGGATCCCATGGTCAGGCTGGGAGAGGGATAGGAGAATGGAGAATGAGTATTTGCTGGAATAAGGAGAAGCACCACTTCTGCATCTGATACATATATTAAGATCAGCTAAGGGAAGTGTAAACATCTGCCCTAGTCTAAGAAAGCAAGTCTCAGCAGTATTAATTTTTCCTTTTTTTTTTTTTTTTTTTTTGAAGTCTACCCATATTATTTGCATAGTCAAAGACCTGCTGGTAAAATCTTATTTTCTCCCTTCTTTTCCTAAAACGCTTTGTAACTTCACAACATTGACCTTTCGCCACAAAACCTCCATTTCCTCCTGCACAGCCACACTGAGAACTGTGGGCAACTTCAGGACTCTCCCTGGTCTCACATCCTCACCAAGTTCCTGCTTTTCACAGCCACATTGCCAGTCAGCACCAGGGTAAAAACCCAGCTCAAACCAAAGGTGACTTTCATTGCCTTTTAGTGCCTGACCTCACAGGGCTGTTTGACCTTCAGAAAGTCAGAGACCCCTCCCTGCCATGGGCAGGGGCACTTTGCGCAAGACCAGGTTGCTCAGAGCCCCATCCAACCTGGCCTTGATCTTTTATAGACTAAAAAGTTCTTAAATGCCTTGAATCCTTCAGGGCTCCCTCCTTTATTTATCTACCTCTCAAGTAAAGGGGAAGGAGGCAGATGTCCTATGGTTTTCTTGGTGTGGTGGGTTGACCCTGGTTGGATGCCAGCTCCACCAGGGCAGCTCTATCACTCCCCTCTTCAGCTGGACAGGGGAGAGAAAATGCAACAGAAGGCTCATGGGTGGAATTAAGGGCAGGGAGAGATCACTCACTGATTACACTCCTGGGGAGAACAGACCTGACTCGGGGAAATGAGCTTAATTTATTACCAATCAAATCAGAGTAGGGTAAGGAGACATAAAAAAACAAATCTTAAAACATCCTTTCCTCCACACCTCCCTTTTTCCCAGGCTCAACTTGGGAGCTGCAGTCAGTTCATCACTGGCCTCTGCTGCTCCACAGAGTTGTGCCTTGAGGCTCCATGTTCACATGGATTCTCTGGTGCCCAAAAGACACTCCGTCTGTGCCTCTCCGTAGAAGCTGGATTACAACCTTTTTTCTTTACCCAGCTTTCTATGTTCATCAAAGCCCTAACGATGAAACTTCCCTGAGACTTCCACCCCTCTGCCAGAGGTCACTGGCATGTGCCACCGAGTTCAAAAGCCATTAGAAGGGAGAATGACAGGGAAGCATGATTGCACCAGCCCCATCTCATTAAGAGATCAGCTTAAAAACAACCCCCGATGCACAACATACCCATTACAGCATTCCATGAAACACAGATATTTATGAACTCAAAATTAAAAATTAAGCCATTAATCATTCTATAAGACTTTGAACTTCAGGTTTTAATTAATTTCTTGCTGTCACGCGTGCACAATTCCTCTGAAGTTCATCATGTTTACATGAACATAAGCATGAAATTAAAAACTGCTCCCCTGATTCTAATATTCCAACCCAGTGAGAAATAATGTGTTTGGCAACAACAAAAAACTGTGGCAGCCAGCACTTACACCTCTAGCCTTTTGCCATTTAGTTTTTCTGAGCATGCTTTTGCCATTTCCCAGCTGCTTCCACTCTGCCACATTTACCTCCACTTATGAAACTAATTATAGACATCTTTTGCACTGAATGTCCTGCCCCCACCCAGATTTCTTCCATTTTACCCACCTTGTAATGCTTTTGCTAGTTGAGGAATGACTGAAACTCTTATGACACTAAATTCTACCTTTTACCATCATATTTTAGAATACTGTATTTTTCAGAAGCAGCTTTGTAACCCTCCTTGATGTCTGCATAGACTTGGCAAACCCTGCCCATGAAGAAAGCCTAATGATCTTGCAAGTCAGAAGCAGCACACAAAAAGCATTTTGTTGCCCCTATGGAGTTTCCTCACCATTTTTCGGAATTCCACAAACTCTGCCCATCGAAAACACGCATGCAAGATTCAAACCTATTTTTCGTTCAAAGTGAGATCTACCTGTTCCATGACCTGCTTCATGAGTATGAGGACAGATTCAATCAGCAGCCGCCAGGAGAAATGAAAAATGGCTCTTCTCTCAGTGCATTTTCTACCCTCCGATTTCTCTGATGACCCAGCTCAGGCTATTTCTCTTTCAAAACCATGAAAACCACTAACAGAAGTGTCTATTCCCCCATCTCTCCCGATGAGATCAGAAAACACAAGAATGCTAAGCACCTACTCTTTAAAAGCTGAGGCAGAGATATGAAGGAGAGCTTCCAATGCCCCTGCCTAAACCTGTTTGGCAGACAAATTAAAGCCCAGATCCCAGTCTGGATATATGAGCATCCCCTCCCAGAAGTACCACATTGCCACAGGCGCTGCAGGTTATTTTCCTGCACAATTCAGGGACTTGCCACACAAAAATATGTTGATCATCTTAGGAGCTGTGCTCAATGCTTAGAAGTAATTACATCAGTTACCTCTAAGAAATAATTTTTCCTTGCAGAATACACAATACTTTTGTAGTTGAAAGACAGAAGTGCAGTGGCTACCCAGCTTTTACAATTGAAATTATACACTCATATCAAATAACCCTGATATAGGAGAATATTCAGGAAGAAAGTAAGTCACTGATAGTCATCCACTTGCTGCACTGTATCACATCTCTTTCTGGCATGAGGAATTTGGGAGCTTGACCCCCATGATGCAGAAATCATACAAAACCAGCAGAGAGAGTATTTATCCAGGGCTTTGGCCCAGACTCCAAAAAAACCAACCTGAGGCTCTTGCCCACCCTGCCATGGCACCACTAAAAGTCTCCATTCAGGCATGATTTGTTTTAGAAGTTTTAGTTTTAGTTGAACCACTGGCAACCACAGCTGTCTAAGTAGGCTAGAAAACATAGATCAACAGCAGTGAGTCAGTACAGCAAATAAGGAAACATGGTCTAACAACAGCTTTGGTATCCATTTGAACAGTCTGTACTAGGGATTCTCCAGATAAGCTGTAAAAATAGAGAGCTACTCAACTGCATCCCACACAACATTACAAACTGTCTACTACAGACCCAGCCTTTTAAACCTAAGCATGGGAGAAAGATTACCTTAGTGTTTCACACAATATAGGTCTAATTTCCCTGCACATACCTCTGTGACATCCAAGGCTGATTCAGAGTTAATTTAATATCCCGCTTGTTGTGAATTTTTGAAACTGAAGTTTATGGAAGAGAACCTTAAGCTAAACTGAGGTCCCAAAGATGTAAATTTGCTTAGAATTGCAAGAACTAAGAATATGATCTCAAAAAGAAAAAATGTTGCTGAGTTACCACCATGAAATTAGATGAGAACTTACTCCTTGAAATTTTGTCAATCTTGGCTTTGCAACAGCACCACAGCCAGTTTCAAGAAAAGGTCAAGAAATGAAAGATTATTACCACTATCCCTCTGAAATATAGGAATTATTTTGGTCTTGATCTAAAGTCCATCCAGTCATAGAAATTTCCACTAGGGTCAATAGGTTTGGCTTGATATCTGTAAAGATTTTTGATGAGATTAGTCTATTTCCATCAAAGAAAAAGCCTTTTGCTTAACTCAGCACTCTAGTGAGATGCCAACACTTCAAGGTTAAAAAAAAAAAAAAAAGGAGGGGGGGAAAAAAAAGAAAGAAAAAAAGCTGTGCACATTGCTCTGACATTCTTGGTCATTTCACAGGAACACAGGATGAGAGTTACTGAGAAGTTCTGACATTTCCTTCTGCCACAGGTCAGGTGTAGGTGTTAACTGCAGGCATGATGCGATGGTTACTCAGAACAATGAGAACCATGCAAGGAGCACACACACCCTGCCCATGCTTCCTCCACTCTATAACCTTTAATTTTATTATTGAAAGACTGCGTATTTACTAACTAATCTTCATAAGACTAGGTTACAAAATGCATGTGTGAATGGTTCCCCTGAAGCAGGGAGCCCCACCAGGCAGTGGCCACGGAAAGCCATCTCTCCATCCCACAGACGCCAAGCTACGGCACAGCTTCTCGTTGGGGGGCCTTTATGTGTTCAGAGCACCTCCTGCCACATTAACACCCTCCCCCAACTTACAGAGAACATCCATCAGAGTCCCACACCCTACTGGAACTTCACTCTTGGCGCTGCTTGTCAAAATGTGGGACTACTGGGCCTCCACTCCTTCCTGCTTTTAAAATGCAGGGCAACTTCCTATTGAGGTACAAAAAAATAATCCATCAAGACAACCACTTGTTTAACTTGCATTTTTGTAGATAGAAGACCAGAGAATATACAAACAAAGCAAAGAAAAATATTTAAACAACTCAGTGGAACCTGAAGGGGATAAAACAGCTCTTGATACTACACATCACTGCATTTGAGGGTCAGTTTTCCCTCCTCCCTGCCCTAAATGCAGTTTTACTGACGTGATTAAGCCTCCTCACCAGCTGCAGAGAGGACTGTGCTTATGCCACTGCTAGGGATGAAATTATATTTTTCTAACTTGTTGCTACAGCATTACAACTGAAAACACAAGCCATGTTAAAATGGCTGTTTCCCAAATTTAATTTCAATAATTTCCTTTTATTGTACTTGGCACATCAGGAAAAAAAAAAGAGAGCAAGTGTGCACTAATTCAATTTCTCCTCAGCATACACCCTTAGTTAACTCTGCCTGTATTTGAACAAATGGAATGGATAACCAAAATGTATTCTGTCTTGCTTAGAAATCTGCTGGCTGCAAGACAACCACCACAAGGAAGCAGAACTGCTTGAAGAATTTCTCTCCCTGCAAGCATCTCTTTATTGACAAAGAAAACAGTGATATTTTCATAAGGATTTTCTGCTCACAACAGGGAAACAAGAGGGATTATGTCATGAGTAAAACCAGCCCAGGCAACTTCGATGCCATGGCTGAGTATCACCAAACCTGACATCATTTTTTCCACACATTTCCAGCCTCCCATACTTCCAAGACATCCCAGGGCTCTGCATTGAGCTTTCCAGTGAAGGCATCCCACTGCTCCAAAACTTGGTTCTGCATGCAATTTGTTTGTATTTCAGGAAGACAAAACATTGCCTTCTGGTTTAGTAAACTTAGGATAGCTTCTATTTGAGTCTGTCATTTACAACTGCTGGTAGGTGTTTGCCTGCTGTTTCTCCCCTGGATACGCTCACTTGTCATCCCTCAGTCTGCAGTCTCACGCTTTTGTTTTAGTATAAACAACATGAAATTAATTTTCCCTAAAGCTATAATCACAAAACCTTAATTGCATATTAAATTTAGATTAGATAATAATTGCAAATTTGGCAAGTTTGCCTCATTTCTCATAGGTACAGATGGGTTTTGTGGGTATAGGCTTACTTACAGGTACTTGGGAGAGCCTTGTAGAGCTCAATAAACCTTGTGCTAAACCTGAATTACAAAGGCTTTATTATCGATTACAAAGGTTTACCCAACTGCAAGCTTTGAGCTCAAGTTCCTTCTTTTACCTGCTTGCTACCAAGAGTGGAAAAAAGCCACCCTGTAACTTACCTTGCTCTACAAAGCATACAATTAGCCTCATTCTGAAAACCAAAGGCACAGGTAGACACACATTACTCCTGGTTTCATCTCCAGTGGAAAGCACAGAGACATGAGCCATCGACCCAGGGCAAGGGCAATCCAGACTCCCACCAGCCTGTTGGCACAACAGGACACAGCAGGAACAGGCCTGGCTCTCAAATGGAGCGGGAGAAGATTAGCAAGACTGTAATTTAAAATAAAAAAAAAGAAAGGGGATAAAATCAGGGGAAAATACCAGCCCATTGCAAGACATTTACACTGGAGCGCACGAGCTAGAACACTGTCATGTTCTGTATATTTTAAGAAATAAATAGGAACAATTATCCAGTTTTGCAAATTCCTTGTGGCTCCAGACAGACAGCTAAGCGTGACTCACTCAGAAATGGTTGTCAAACACCTTCTGCCAGACTTTGCTCCTTCTCTTGGGAGCTTTCAAACCTTCCCCTGGCCCTTTCTGTTTGTTTGGGGGCAGCTGTTCTCCCCCCTTGGCCACTTTAGACAAAACTGCCCCAAGGGAGAAGCAGGATGCTAATCCTCGCCAGCTCCTCAGTTCCTTATTCCTTCCCTCAAGTTATATTCTCCTCTTTCTGTCACACACACCAACAACTCCCCAGGCCTGTGCAAGAGGCCTGCTGGGTGCCACAGCGGATTTGTGCCATTCAATCACTGTGCACAGCATTACAGGCACTGCCTGCCCATCTGGTGTTCAGTTTGTATGTCAATCCAGAGTTCCGAAAAACATTGTCAAACTTCCAGCTCGCACAGACTTCGAGAGCTAAAGCAGCCTGGGAGAAGCTGTTGGAGAACTCAGCACACTCCAGAAGGTCTAGCAGGTCCACTCCAGTTCTTCAAAGGACAGGGAAATATTTTCTGTCCTGCTAACTGCTCTCTGCAATGTCACTCCCAGTGCAGCAAGCAGGGTGTGCTGCCCAATTTCCAGTGAGGCAGATGCTGCACAATACTGGGATGCAGCACCTGCCAAGCAGTGTTGGGATGCTCTTGCTGTGAAACGCTCCCTTTCTTTTTACAGACAGGTTCACTCATCAGTGATATCTAAGAAAGGACTTCACAGAATCACAGAATGGTTTGGTTGAAAGGGACCTTAAAGATTATCCAATTTCAACCCCCCTGCCATGGGCAGGGACACGTTTCACAAGACCAGGGTGCTCAGAGCTTCATCCAACCATGAAAACTAGGCCAACAAACCTCTAATAGCCACAGTATCTGCAGGCTTCTGACTTACTCCCAAAGTTACACCCCAGGCATGGGAAATCCTTTCCTCAGTGACAACACGCAGCCTTCGGACACTGCAGATGTAAAACACATCCCCACAGGCACCTGCTCATTGTCCACTTGCTCGTGCTCTCTGCTGCTCATGACTGACCAGTTTGTGTGCAGGACCACTCTGCTGTGGCTTTCAGGTTTCTGGGTCTCAGCTGGCCCAAGTAGGAGATGGAAAGAGTGGGGCAGTAGTATACAACCTACAGCTGTCCACAAAGATCTGTTCTGGTATCCCCACCACCACCACCTCTTCTTTAACCTCAGGAGATGCTGAGAGACGTCCCTCTCCCATGGAAAAGAAAAGACATAAACTACTTCTCCACTACTCAGCAAGAGGATTAAGTGGCTGAAAACACAGATGCCCACTTCTGCAGCCAGGGTTGGAAAAATCTCCATGTTCCCTGTGACAGAGGACCCCAGACCTTTGGGCGAGGGAGCAGGAAGCAACACGATTCTCCCTGGAAGGAGAAGGACGGAGGGGATGATCAGTTTTAGCCAGGTTTAATGCTCACAGTGTGAATGCTCTGGAGGTCTGACAGATCCGCACTGACACCCCAAGCAGTGCCCCTCAGTTGACAGCAGGTCTCACTATAGCAGGACAGAACGTGGATTTGAAAATCACTTTCCTTAAACACACACACCTCCCCCCCCCCATATACACACAAATATAAAAACATGCACAGGTCGTATCAGCAATCTCCAGGATAACAGTCACAGGCCCCAAGGAATTTCATTTTAACTCTGTAGTTATGCTGGTATTTGGAAAGAAATGGTCCACCACAGAAGATCAGCATTGAATCAGAGAAAGGGTGGGAAGTGGAAACCAGGGGAACACGGATGTCATGATGCACAAGTAACGCCACAAGGCTGGGCTGGCCGTAATCAGTGCTCTTCTCAAATCAGCTCATTCATTCAGTTTAAACACCTATGAAAGTTCTACACAGTATCAGTGATCCCCCAAGTACCTGATAAAATTTACATCTGAACAGATGCACCAATATTTATTTTCAGGCAACGTGGCAAGAACACCAAATCTCTTCCCTCTCCACAAAAGGGACTGATGCCAGATGAACTTTTCCCATTTAAGCCAAGGCATAGATTAACCAATACAAAGTAATTAAGAAAGTTAAAATGAACATTTTATATACAGTCTTTTCCAAAAGGACAAAGGGAAGTCAGCCCCAGACTCATCCTTATAACCTCCCCCTCCACTTTAGGTGAAGGTTGGCAAAACCAATGATAAAAGTACATATTGTGAATCATAAATACAACACAGGATTTTAGTTTGATTTAAAAAAAACACCACCAGACATCAAGGAAGTGAAACATACTCTAGCTACTTGAACTGATGAGAGAGGACTGAGACCAAAACTTACAAACATGCTATTAATCACAGGAACAGTTGAA
>JAYRBT010000001.1:112075191-112172967 GCA_036023395.1 Myiotriccus ornatus
CTCTAGCTACTTGAACTGATGAGAGAGGACTGAGACCAAAACTTACAAACATGCTATTAATCACAGGAACAGTTGAAGCTCTAAGTTACCCTCTCATAAAGCTGAAAAAAAAGAGGCACTTTTACTATTTTTTTTAAAAGCTCAGGACTTTTGCACCACCTGACTAAAAATCATGTCAACATTTAACCACCAGGAAACCACACTCTGCGTCTAGCAGCTCTATTATTCTCAACCTTTCTCACTGAGCAAGTGCTGAAACCAACATTTTCCCCTCACATGTAAGCATTTTCAGTTTCTCTTGGAAGAAAGACTTTTTGCCTTAATTACTTCTGGTTTTGATAGAGCCAGCAGGTGTAGTGAGTGTTTTCTTCATTTCAACTAGTTCATTCAAAGTTGAAAACCCAACTGGGAGTTGAAAAAGAGAAGAGCCTCTTGCAATCTCTGAATAAAAAAAAAACAGGTGGGAGAAAACGAGGTCTCTGAATTTTAAACTGGGCCAGACTTTCCCTGGGATTTATGTCTTGGTTTCTTCCCTTAGAGTATAATTCTGTTCTTTAAGTGAAGACGTTCTGGCTGTGGCTGCTCTCTTTAGTGAGAAGGATATTGTCCAGAGTGGATTTGCACAGTAATTCAATATCCTTCCAAAGCTTTTCATTCTTTCTGAAGTTATTATGACAGATAGTTTGCCTGCACAGGTGAAAACGCATTTTTATGAATCCAAAACCTGAAGTTAGAACTGGCACATAAAACAGGATTTGGTCAGATTTATGTCTAGGTGTAAATAAAATATAACTGTTTCAGGGAGAAATTTGAGTATTTCTCTATTTTGATGCAGGGATTTACAATTTCACAGTAGATTTGCTGAAGCACCCTTTCCTGAATCACCTGCTCTGAACTGTACAATTCCCAAGCTGTAAAAAATTTCAGAGTGCCTTCACCCTCCCTGAAGAGAATTTCACTGACAGCAAGGGGCCAGAGCACTGCCAAGCTTGCAGCCAGCTGAAGTGGCAAATCACAAATAACTTGCCACAGTGACTTTTTTAAAATATTAGGATTTTTTTTCTAGATAGCCCAAATAAATGTCTCGAAAACCAGTAATCTCTTCAGAAAACAGCAAAGGGTTTAAAGAAGTACAAGTTAAATATTATATAAAAAGGCATCATTTGGAAAACATTGCCTGTTTCCAGGTGAGTGAATAGCTTCCCCAGTGACAAAAGTGCACAGTTCCAGTTGTGCCTTGGAGTCCTGCCCTGAATGGAGGAGCAATTTCCAAAGTGAGCCTTACAACTCCAAGATGGAAAACCTGACACATGGCACCATCAGTCCTGAGGTCAAGGGTAAGTTCAGTCGAAGAAGGGCACAGGGAGAGCACAAACCTCCCTCAAAACAGCAGTTTCCTCACATTCCCGTGGAGCCAAGGGAGGGGAGGATGCCCAAACATGATTCAGAAGTGCTCAGGTAGCTAAGAGAAAGGGGAAGATATCAGCCTTGAAATGCAGACAGCTAAAGAGCTGAGAGAGTGAAGATGAGTACAGGAAGAGAGGAGAACAGACACCACCACCAGACCATGATTCCCCCCAAATCCACAACACGAACAAGTCTCCCATCCATCACTCTCCACCTCCATGCCAGTATATTTAGCATGTTACTTCCCTCCCCTCACTACATGCAACTACAGGAGTTATTTATATGTCAGAAGAAACCCTCATCACTTTAATTTCCCCCCCTCCCACCTGCTAAATCCACAGAGTAAAATGACGATCTGCTGTTCTGACACCGATCTGATCGCTACCTACTACCACGCCACGTAGTTAATATCTCTGCTAGTTGGGCAGGAGGGGCTTACTGATTGCCAGGAAAAAAAAACCCTCCCTACACTGGGCTATTTGTTTCCTAGCACGCTGGGCACACAAGGAAGCTGCATCCCTACACACATCACATCACACTGGTGCAGCTCTGCTCAGCTCTGCCCTGTGTACATCAGCTTCCTTCCACCAGACCTGCTCCCAGTGGACAAGCAAAGCAATTACTGGCCAATCCAAAAGCTTCTCAGACGTACCAAGAGGGCAGTAAACCTAAAATATCCGTGCCTCGTCTCGTCTCCTTCTCCACGAAAACATCTATTTTCAGACGTGCAGCTTCTACAATTGATCTCTCGAGAACAAAGGCTTTGTTTTTAATTCTCCCCTCGCCATGGCAATACATGCACCAAGCAGAAAGATGGTCCACTTAGTAAAGTGCATTTGATGCCATTTCTGAACTCAAGATACACAATAGTGTCCTAATGGTTTGCAAGTTTTATTTTTTACAGTAATTTCACAAGAATTGAAATGCCCATCAATTTTCCAACATTGCAAGCCACTTCTTCTATTGTGTGAAAAAAGCACTGAAAGCTCCCTCAAACTCAAATGCCCACCCAACTATATTCTTCCATGGTTTTGGTTTTTTTATTTTATTTTTATAAGGAATGCTTGTAAAATTATAACCCCACAACCAAAATCTCCACAGAAAAAGGAATCCTGAGATCTCATATTTGACCTGCGAAATCATTCTGAGACCTCTTTCTTTCCTGAAATGTCATCAATGAGTTCTACAGGAAGGCAGGCACTGCACATCCAGCAATGACAATTAAGTCTAAACTGCCTGAGTTTTCACTCCACTTCCCAGGTGGTTCTTGCAGCCTGCAGTGAGCTTTATGTTGCCATGGCCACTCTTACAAGCCCCTTTAAAACTAATGATATCACAGCTGCAGTACAGACACACCTATCAGGTAACTCAGCCACAGACTGATTCATTTTTATCTCTACCAGCTGTGCAGATCTAGGATGTGATCTGAAACAAGTTCATCCTTCTTAAGACAGTTTAAGTATCACTTAGAGCATTTGTTTCACTCCACTTAATCTCTTTGCTAGCATTAAAAATGATTGGTCTCTCTGACAGTCTCAGAGTGATAAGTCACATCTCTCTCATATCACAGTCTGACATCATTTCTTTGCAAAGGGCAACCAAATCAGCCACCAGGGCCCAGGGAACTGGGCTGTTGCACATCCTCAGTGAAACTGGAACAGAGCTGCCTCTCTGCACCAGAGCTCTGTGGACAGAGCAACCACTGCACGGGGCATGATCAGCAAAGTCCCTGGGGTTAACCTGGGTTGTGGTCAAGAGCAAAACACAGTCTGTGTGGTGCTGACAGCTGCTCTTTCAGTCTCCAGCCTTCAATCTCTCATGTTTTTCCTAAGCTCCAACTCAGACCCATATATAGGAATCTCTGTTTAGTTCCTGCATAGCAATTGCTCTGGTTGCAGAGAGGAGCTTAAGTAGCTTACAGAGCTGCCTGCCAAAGAAAGGAATTTACCATGTAGTTCCAAAAGCCTGGTTCCATACAAACTTGGATTTCAGTGCTGACATACACTTTTACATGTTCACATTCATGTAGAGATCTGCACACACAACTTTGCACCATAACATTTCCCTAGGGTGAGGTTCTTATCAGCCCCTTTCTTCTCTCCCTGGCTACTTCCATGAAACTTGTGGGATTCCAGTTATTTTGGAGACACTCTCATGGACACCTACCAGCCAAGTGTGGCTGGAAACTCCTCAGTGCGTTCAAACACATGACTGAGGAGAGACAGACAGATAAACGTATTTGAACAGGACAACACTAATTTTATTTCCATAGCAAAGCAGGCTGAAAATCTGCCAAGCTCAACCTCTTCAGGCCATCAAATTCAAACACACACAGCAGTGCTGTGTTAGCCTGGATAAACTCACGGTTTATGGACACGGGCACGGTCACAAAACCCTTTGGGTAACAAGTTTTTAGACAGTCAAGACTGTATTTTTTTTCCACGAGGGGCAGCCACAGCACAGAAACAATCCCCGTGAAATCCACGTCGAGAACACTGCTCAGAGCTTCAACTTCTCTGCAAGACTCCTGATTTAACTGAATGCTCTACGCTCTTAAAATCGCGTGGTTTGGTGCTACGGGTGTGTTGGGAAGACATAGGCTGTTTTAATCTCCAGCACTTATCTCATAGACAACTACTCAGTCAATGTAGGACACCTATCTTCTCAGTGCTTCAGCTTAAGCTGCCTAAATAAAGCAGCAGAGCACAACAGTGGCTTTTACACAAACATAGTGATAATATCAAGCGCTGCAGCCCCTAGATTATGGGCACATTATCCACAGACAGCACAAACCAAGCCCTAACTTGACAGGAGCAGGGCTCAAAACCCGCATTTTACCTGTTTATAGTTTACACTGCAGCATTTCCCAGAGCAGAGCATCCCCAGGGCCAGCAGCACGGAAACAACCTGCCCTCGCTGCCTGCAAATCACCCCTCCAGCACATACAAATTAGAAACTTCCGGGTTATTGTGCCTAAAATAACAGGCAACACATTCACTCCAAAAATACAATGATGGGAATTGCTAATAAAATCCACGTGAAGATGAGGACAGACATCATTAGAGATCATGTGCTAAGCTACTGCTCTGAATACCTGAAACAGAGAGCAAAGCACAATTGCAGTCAATAAGCAAATAAAATAAATGGGCAGTGAAATTACCCAGCTCATTAAAACTGCAAGTCTAGCATAGGCCTCCCCTCTCAAAAAATGCTGCAGCACAAAATACAACAGTAGCCAAAGCTTTGTGATCTGAATTATTTGGCTCTTAGAGTGCATTAATGAAATCAAAACATTCATGGCAAGTTCAGGCATTTGGGCACATCACTCAAGTTACAAGGCAGCACTAGGAACAGTAACATTACTGTGTTATATTACTTTTACTTCTAATACAAAGTCCACCAATTAATCAAACTAAATACATGTTAGTATTTCAGGTTCCTTTGGTGGCCAGGAGCTGGAACAGAAGGCAGATTTGGCAGTAGGGGGAAAAGAAAGGGAAAACATTTGTTTCAAATATTTTGTAGCTTGGAATGGGTCAATTAAAAATCACAAAAAAACAGAGCAAAAGATTCTTATGAGTTTATCTTCTATATTAAGTGATGATATTAAGCCTACACAGAATGATAAGTCCATTATTTATGTGCTAAGCATTTTTGCTGACTGGTGGAAAAGGACAATTATTTTAGGGTCTCTTGTTGTGGGGAGACTTTAACCAAACAAACTCCCTGAGGTGGTAATGACTGAGCAAAGAAGGAAATGTGATGTCTTATGCTCTCATAATTTCTGAGTAATTTAGTCTTGCACTACTGGATTGCTGCAGTGTGTCTTGTGAGGAATTCACACCTGGTATCAGAAGTCCTGTGAGAAGTGGCTGGAAAATGGATGAGCCCTCTGCACTATGCCCTATACAGCTGCCTGTAACTTCAGGAGGCTGTGGTGGTCCCTCCCTCATCTTTCACTGCTGCCTGAGCACCACCCTTCACATATCTAAGCAATGCATTTTTATCTTTTCCCCAGCCCCAGGCCTGCCAGGTGCCAAACAAATCCCAGAAGAACAAACTCTTCTTCGTTTCCTTACATGAATTCCTTAGAGAATACAGACTAAGTAAAGCCCACAATGTGACCAAAATATGTCCTGTCCAGCAAGCTAATAAGGGTGCTCCAACCCAGGAAAAAAAAAAGATCAGATGAAATTACAGGAAAAAAAAAAAAAAATCAGTTAATCTCTCAATATGCAAAGTTGATTCCCTGCTGAACTGGTGATCTCTGATCTTAATCACCCCAGCTCAGTCTCAGGATATTCTAAGGCAATTGCAGCAGCCAAACTAACACATTTAAGAAGGAAA
Organism: Myiotriccus ornatus; assembly: GCA_036023395.1. Lineage (NCBI taxonomy): Eukaryota > Metazoa > Chordata > Aves > Passeriformes > Tyrannidae > Myiotriccus > Myiotriccus ornatus. The sequence goes on from JAYRBT010000001.1 coordinate 112,080,946, forward strand.
AGAACCAGAATTAGTCTTTCTAGTTACTTCCCACAGGGCAGACTTATGTTAAAAAATTAATAAACCAAAATACTTATCAAAGTCATCTTTCTTCAAGCATCGACAAATTAAAGAGTTAAAAATACCCAAACCAACAAAGACAAAAAAGCGCTTGGAGGTACTCACACCAAGTCTCATCTATATCTAATCAAAGAGGTTTGAATGAGTTTTGTTTTCACTAGCAAATAGTTGATGTCATTAATTTTCTACTGAACCCTGAGGCTGTCGAAGAAGAGGATCTGACCTAATACGAGCTAATTCCTGCTGTGTGCAGAATTGTAATCTCTTCTGCAAACCAGATCTGACCTGGATTCAAGTCAAGAATTTTAAGAGTGAACAAAATAGGGAGGAAAAAAAAGAATCACAGTGGAGATGTACATGCTATGCCCTATGCATAACAGGGACACAAATCTATATTTGTACCAGTACAAAATTGTAACTGATATCAGATGCACACACTACACCTCACTATTGATTCAAGACATGCAGAATTAATTAAAAACTACACTGTGTTCATGTATTACCTACTACATGTACTTTCTTTGGTAAAAAAAACCCCACATTTAACAGGAAAACTTCAATGTCCTTAAGCTTTAGCTTTCTTGATTTTTAACATTAAAACTGTAAAGTCACTTACATATGTCCTGTTTTTTTGAACACCTGGAGGACGACAGAGGCTGGTAATCACACATATTTTAACTTGAACTGCCACACTGTATAGCTGAAAAGTTACGTATCTGCAGAGATTCGCTGTAAAGCTTTAATGTAAACAAACTCATTAATATTAGAAGAGTGTGCATAAATGCACACAGAGGATCGTGGGCTTGTAAACAGCACAGGCAAAACTGCCTGGAGGAAGTACTTGGGAAAAAAAAAAAAAAAAAAAATGATCATCCCACAGTTATTATTTTCTTTGTGTCTTAAACACCTTATAAAAGAAACAAACTCACATGCCGTGCTGAAAACTCATTCACAGCCACGTCACACCCCCTGGAAAGCTTTCCAGTCATAGCCATATCAATTCCAACTCCAGCAGGCTTTTCCTTTTACAGTTGAAGTGACAAGTTATTTCTTCACTAAAACTAGTCAACACACTGCACTCGGGTTTCTGAAAGCCGCTGTTTGCTCCAGACGCGGCTCTGAAAAGCTTTTTTCTTTTGGCTGTAAGTCCTTGGACATATGTGGAGACACGGGGAAACAATGCCCAGGGATGTAGGGCAGCCCTGCTCTGCTCCTGCCATTCCCAAACCCAGGCAGGCCCATGGGTTTGTGCTTTTCCAGCACGGCCAAACTCGCAGGTGCGTGTGGGCTCCTGGTTCCTCTGCTCCCTGTCACCACCCTCCCAGGCCCCAGCTCATCCTCAGGGGGCTGAGGGGAAAAAAACTGTGGCAGACTTCAATTTCTACCTGCTTGAAAACATTCCTTTTGAAGGGAAGACACGCATGTCCTGCAAACATCCTCATACACTGTGAGTCTGACGCAGCTCGATTTCCAAGTTACGTGCCGAGAGACAGCTACAAGAACTCTAAGCAACAGCACGAAATAAGAGCGAAAGAACCTTATAAAGGCTCTCAGAACCAACTGGAAAGAGAAAATCACCATCTTACCTTAGGTGGCATCCTTAGCCACCACCCTCTCAGGTGAGTAAAAACATACAAGAACTCAAAGAAAACCCCGGAAAACCCGAGTTCCATAACAAACAACAAGGGCACCAGCACAAAACAGGAAAGGTGTCTACCCCAGCCACATTGATTAGTACATACATCAATCTTCCAGAGCACTTTTAAAGGACTACCACTCTCCAGCTCACCCCAACCAAGCATTTTAAAGAACGAGCCACCACCGCAGCCGCAGTACAAAAATCCAACTTACCAGTACAAGTAATAGGCTAAAGCCAGGAAAATTAATGTAGCACAAATTCCAGCTAACAAGCATAAACTCGACTGGTTCACCAACATCTTCCCAATTTTTTACTGATTAATAAAAGAAACAAAAAAAAGAAAAGGAGGAGAAATGCAACAGCAAAAACGGACGATGCGAGTCTTGGCTAGGAAAGCAAATCAGTCTTGACATGGAGGAGGGATTATGGTGACAAAAGCACATCAAGGTAAATCTGGAAGTGCTTCAGCTACTAAAACTGCCTGCTCAGCAGCAGGAAAAAAAGCTGGGTGTCCTCTCCATTATGTGGCTTTGTAAAACACTGAACTGAAAAAGCCCCTCTTACCTCAAGAACGAGGGTATGAACGGGGCAGAAGTGGACTAATATTTAAACTAGGTAATACTTTGTAATAAATATTACAGTCAGGTGGTGTTGCTGACAAACCAGGCTTTTGCCCTAATCCAATAAGCTTCTTACAGCAAATTACCAGGCTACAATGGACTGGATTCGCTGGCGTGGTGATGTACGTGTGCTCAGCACTGTCACTTGACACGGGGGGGTTTTTTGTGTGATATTTTTTTTTTAGTGTTTTGGTGGGTTTTTGGGGGGAGGGTTGATTTTTTTTTTTTTTAGAGAGCTGACAAAGGACTTCAACAGAACACCTAGATTTTAGCACAAAGAAACTTCCCACCGCCCCAAAGCCTTTCTCTTCTCCGCAAAGAGTGAACAGAAGGCTTGTGAGAACATCAGGGCAAGAGAAAAGGTTTGGTTTGCATCCAGAGTGCAGCCCTGGCAGGGCAGCAGGACCACTCACCTTTGCAGTGAGATGAAGAGACATCTTTGTACTGCACAGAGTAAAGAAAGGGATCACTTGAGGGGGACTTGGGATTCCACTGCCCTTCTCCTTTCTCTGCAGGTCCCGGAGTCTCCTCTCTACCCATCTGAAGACAACAGTATTTTCTCTCTCTTCTCCCTGCTCCAGAATCAGGGCTTTTGGAAGGCACAGCCCAGCAGGCTGGATAACAAAAAGGAGATATCAGAGCCCAGAGAGGAAAGAAACAGGCAGCAGGAACTGGTGGTGCTGGTGTGATTAAGGACCTTCTGGCTCTTCTGCACCATAATCTGGACAGTCCAGATAAAGAGAGACTCGAGGCCACATCCACACAGGGAGATGAGTTGGGCTAAGGAGTGATTCCCATTCACCTACCATTACACAAACAGCCCTCCGTGAAGACACATTTTTCACTGGCATAACTCACGTGGTCAGAGTTAGGCCTCTAAAGAGACAGGAAGAAACAAAAAATCCAACCAAAATCTAGCTTAAATGCCAAAGAAAAATTAAAGTGGTGGTCACAGCCCCTGACACTCCCATTTTCTGATCAAACTTTAGCACCAGCATCAAAGAAAGACAAGGCGTGCTGTTAGCCCCTCTTAAACCCCTGGCTGTCCTGGAAGTGGAGTCACAGAGACTTTTTTGGAGTTTTCAATTGAGTTGAAAGAGGCAGGACAAAAAAACACTTAGGACACAATAAATAGGAAGTTTTTATAATCAAAGAAACAGACAATACTTGGAACTACTTGCCCAAAAAGGAAAAAGCAGGCCATGAGTTTTAAAGTCACAGCCAAATAGGAGCTTTTATCCAGTTCATCAGAGCTGAGTGGAAGAAGAATGCACCTCTGAGTTTAAAAGCACACACAATAAATACAACATACTCCAGAAAGTGTGGAGAATAGGGTCCGGTGGAATCCAGCTTCTCAACAAGGACAGAACCATCACAGCATTTGTGAAATAAAAGAAAATTTTGAGTGCTCTCTATGCACCAAGTCAGTAGGTCCTCCTGACCCTCTTATATTCTGCACAAAGTCCAGGTCTATTGTAAAACCTTTTTTCAACCTCACCTACAACTCAACCACATTTCTTAAGTGACTACACAGATAAAAGACTTACTTCTATCTACATCTTTGTCAGTGAAGGAGATAGCCTGCAACTAAATTCCTTGGAAATAAGAAAAACCAGTTTCTGTGGGTTCCAAAGGAATTTTTATTGGTTGTGTTCCACAATCTCATTTTCTGTTTTTGTTCTCAACTGCAGAAATGTCTATATTAAATTACATTAAAATAAACCCCAAAGCCCAAGAGACAACCTCACACACAGTTCAAAGGTGACAGGAGGGTTTCAGACATGCAGAGTCACTAAACTGGCACTTGCAAAGTTTTTGTAGGTGAAGCTCAAACACCAGTTTCCAGGACTGCAGATCAATACTTTTCCAATGCACAACATTCATTACAGAAAATGCACATAATGGATTATGACTGGGCAGAGGACAGCCTCAGGATTTTGTAAATGAAAACAAAAAAACAAAGTAGCAATTATCAGGAGGCCTCATTTGGAAAAAAATATTAATTAGGATATTGAAATAATTGCCTGTATTTGGAGCAAGGCTGACTTGGTATTTCTATTGTAAAAGCAACTCTGAAATTATAGTGCTGGTATTCAAACAGTGATTCTATAATACCAACCCTTACATAACAAACAGAAAAGGAGTTATCTAACAGAAGCCCTATTAGTACAAAAATTATTTGAGTAATAGGCCTCTTCCAATGTATAAAATAGATCAATGTTATGTAATTACAAAATGTTGCCAATCTTAGTCTCTGATGATTAAGAAAAATCTCAGTAGTGTCTACTCATCTCTAAGACTACATAAAATGCTCCTCTTCACTCCAAGTGACTGAATTTTCAAGACAAACGGGAATTCATCCTTTGTATTCAGATTAAAATAAACTACAAAAGAAATTTCAGCACTGTAAGTGCATCTACACACCCAGCTGTGAAACCCAGGGGCCCAACTCCTCAAGAGATTGGGTGAATCTGGAAAATTGCACAGGTCCCTTACTTGTTAAAACAGGGATGCAAAATAAAGGGTAAACAAAATGTCTCACCTGCGAATCATCTGAGACGAGAGGTACGAGAAGAATGATATATTTTGCTTTCTGGACTGAAAATTATCCAGGAAAAAAAACCAAGCCTCAAACATAAGACACAGAGAGAGAGCCAGCCAGGAGACATCTGTCTGCATGCAAATGTGCTGTGGCTGAACAAGGGGAAGCCTCTCACTGCTGCTACACGAAGTCTCCATCGTATTCATGCCTGTGAGCCCCTACCCAAGTTCAAAGCTTTCCTCTGAAGTACTGAATACTAATTGGGAAGAAATGGAAAGTCTGTCTTTCAAGAAGTGCTGAGCTGCTTTAAATTTCAGGTATGAAACACTACCTTCTGCAGAGGAGCAGCGACAGGATTTGCTCTGTGATTACATCCTCGGTAATGCATCGGCTTCTGCTCCACCATTTGCTCTCACAACCTGCACTGCCAGGATGGAAAACCTTAAATACAGCTATTTATTATTTTTATGACTATTAAATAAATAAATAAAAGAATAACACACTAAAGCGAAGGCTCAGATGACACCAGAGCTATCCACATGCTGTAGAAATCACAACTGCAGAACCAAGGAGAGGCGACAGGAAAGTTTTCCCCTGACAGTGATCTGCTACACTAAACCTTAAAAAATTCCCAGAGGAGCATTTTGCATTATTTCACCCTACAAATGTATCTCCAAACTGCAAACTGCTTGTGGTTTCCCAGCAGTGGAGAAAGGCAGAATATATGCCATTCAACTCTAACTTCACAAGTCCCAAGTCTTGATGGATGTCTGCCAAGTGGGAAAGACCAACCAGCCTCCTGTCACCAGGGTGACATTTGTCACATGGACAGAGACACCTCATCTGTACATTTCTGTATAGGAAGACTATGCTTTCACCACCAAATTTTCCAGGGTTTGACCCTGGAACTAGACAGAGCCACGAGGAAAGGGAGAGAAGGAAAAGCTCACCATTTTGAAGCATCTGGATTTGGAAGATCTTCATATCACAGGGGAGACAAAGAAGTAAAAACACTAACAGCAAATGTAGGTGTTCTGCTGAGTAACTAACCCCCTTCCTCCTTGCATGGGATCCAGCCTTTATTCTCTTTGCTGTCATCACAGCTGCAATCAGCAGTGTGTTTCTTTCTCAATACAGCATCTATTCTTCTTTTGGATAATTTCACTGACAAATATTTCACAAGGCTGTTATCAGTCTGAATCCATAATTGCCCCTGTGGTCAAATCTCTTTTCACATATATACAAAAGCAGGTATCTTTCTAAAAAAGATAGGCCAGACTTATCGAGCAGACTGATAGCAAAAACAAATACACTCCAGACAAAGTTTTATTGTTCTTTGTTTTCTGACAAGATCACACCAGCCCCTTCTGGTCTGGATACTGGCAGCAGCCACACACTGCACAACCTTCTCAGTGTAACCCTGCCTGCCCTGAACAACAAGAAAAAAACCCTTCAAACCCCCAAACAATCACTGAAAGAATGAAAATCTGATGACCAATTTTGAACACAAAGCTGAACTGCATGGACATGTGAGCATCTGCACGTGGCGAAATCTTTATCACTTACAACCAAGACAGTTAAATACAGCATTCCACCCCTTCAAAAACATTAACAATGTACAGCCTTCTCACTTCTAACTTAAATTTCAGGCTGTTGTTGGGCATTCCTCCAGAAAACTAAAGAGCAGCCACTTCGCAAACAGCCCATCTCTCTTAAAATCCTTGTCAGAGAACGACCTGAAGAGAAACATCGAGAGCTCGCCCCATTTCTTAAGACCTTCCACCTCTTGGTAGCTTGGTCTCCTACTGCTGAATAGGCCTCTATTAGCACACATAGCTGATTCAAACCATTCTGGATTTGGCAGAGGGGACCTTCCTATGGTAACACACAGGTCTTTGAAAGATGCTGCCAACAAAGGTCACAAATCCAGGACTGGTCTGCATTGTCACGGTGCATTTTTGCTTGTTCATCTCCTTCTGAACAGTGGTCTTTTAATGCAATGTTTGAGAGGGAGGTGACCTAAATATCCTTTTCCCGAAGGCTGCAGGGATCCTGGAAATGACTGGCCCACTAGAAATCCATGCCTGCCTTGCACCAGCAACATTCAGGCAGCTACGCCGTGTGAGGGCTGTTCCTCAACTGACAGTGAAAGCATGGGAGATTTCACAGATGCTCTCTGCTCTTTTTATCATCTCACGTAAACTGGCTCTGACAGATCTGGACAAAAGGACACTAAAAAATCCTGACACTGCGAGCACTTTTTCAGCCCTACAAATGCTGATACTGATGTGGCCACGGGAGATTTCTCAGTGATCACAACCCGGGCCAGGTAGGCAGCTGCCTGCATGGAAATTTCTACATTTCCACACATTCCCCTGTGTCGCTCCCGCTGCTGTCAGAGACACACAGGAGTCATGGGAGCAGAGGTTGTTAGCTGTTAGCTGGCACAGTTATGAAGCACTGAAAGAAATGCAAAACCGGAGGCTTCTAGTTTAAAAGTGAGCACCCACTTCCCTTGGAGCTTGCAGCAATTTCAGAACAGTATGACTGCCAAGTCAAAAATTGCTCCCCATCACTTGAAGAATTAGAAGCTAATTAGTAAAAAGAGGTGTTCGTTGTACCAAAGCCTCACATTCAAAAGAGTCCATGTGCCAAACTCGAGTTATGGACGTCACTACTGCTAGCTTGGCACTGCTCTTCAAAAGCTCCTCAGTCAGGCTGAGTAGCAGTTTGAGAAGCAGCATTTATGCTCTTCTGATTCGTTTTTATCTGCCAGAATAACCCTCAGCTCATCTGCAATTATATGCAAAAAAACCCAGATATTCAAGGATATTAAAAACTGCCTGGAGTTCAATGCAGTGTGTTAATATAGGATACATTTACAGACAATGAGTCTAGCAAACCAGTTTAGCTTCATTTAAAATAAACAAACAGGCATCCTGGTCTAATTACCAGAACTAATCTAAAAGAATCAATATTTCTCCAATCAAGACATAAACCAAGAACCTTCATGCTATTTACTCAGCAATGTATAATTGCTTCTTGAGCCTGCAGACTGTGCTGTTCACTTTTTAAGCCCATTAAACATGAACTACTTATTTTTATTCATTCTATTCAAATTCCTTTTACCTTTACTATAATAAACCAGATTCTGAAATAGCTGGAATAATTGAAAATTCACTGCATTAATAAGAAGTATTTTTTCCTGTAAGCAAGTTGATTTATTCCAGGCAACGGGGAGCTTATCCTAAACCTGGTTTGACTGACTGCTACAAGTTTCTACTCCCAGGCACTACTAGAGGCTCACTCTTAACTCACGCTTAAGGTCAGCATGTCCTCAAGGTTTGCTTGTCTAACTGCTTTTACCATTATTACTCATCCCAGATCTGCACCAACAAGATATATCTTAAGATAAACTGCTGGGTTTGGGCTCTTTGCTGAGGATTTTTTTTCTGTGGCTTTCAGGGTATTTTTTTAGGTTTGGAGGGGGTTTTTTTCAATTCTAATTTAGAAATCTTTATGAAATAGATAATTTCCATAGACATTAGGAACAGTTAACTCAGTTAACCCGGTAAAGCTGAGAAATTGGTAGCAGTGGGCACAAGGGGATGAACAGCCTTAACAAACAGCACCTGCAGCTGAGCTGTGAATTTATGTCACCAAATGTCCCAGCACTGCACTGGCCCCCAGCCATAAGAAGTGAAGATGTTTTCCTGCCAGGGCACACAGGACAGTAACAAGTAGCATTGCTATACCTTCACCACAGGGAAAAGAACTGCACAAGGAGATGCTGAGATCTTTTGCTCCCATCTTGCAAGAGAGATCCAAAGTACTCAGACCATTTCTTCCTGAATAAGATAAAAGCTCCCCAAAAAAACTGGCCTTGCTGCTAAGTCATAATAATATTATCTGGAGACACATCCTGTGACAGTATTTGTATTCCCATCTATACCTGCTGCTGCTTTGGAAAGTATTGCCACAGGTCCTGAATGTGTGCCCTTCACAACTTAAGACATGTGGAAACAATTGCACCAATGGCAACAGTGACATTTTCAAAACAATTATAAAAGATTAAGGGTAAATGCCATTACAGCTTCTTTATAAAGCACTTTCAGCTTAGATTATTTTTTTCTTCTCAAAATAAGCATCCCTAGGAGATAGAGTTTATAGGTCCTTGATTTCCAACAGCTGATCCCCTCAGCTGGAAGTGGATCTTCTGTTGGCCCAGAGCCGTGACCACCTTGACAGGGCTGAACAGTGATGGGTCCCAGGCATAAATGTACCCAGCACTGTCCAACAAGGATGCCCTTTCCCTAAGATTTCTGGTGAGCAAAGCTTAGTGGGGTGCAGATTTTGGAGAGCAGGAGGAGTGAGCGCTTCAGAAAACACTGCTGTCACGGTCACTTCTTCCAAATGAAAGGTACAACAAGGAGAGCTGAGCTGATCTTCTGATGCCCACCTCAGGTTCAGTAGCTAGAGGAGACATACTCAAGTGAAGGACATGGAAACAATATCTGCCCTGTCCTGAAAGACTTCAGGACAACACTTCCCACCTTGCAGAAGAGTGTTCCCATGCTACAACACAACACATCTAGACCTGGAGTGTTTGTAGACTACCAAGGAAAACTAGTCCTTGGTTATTTTCATAGTGTTCTGACTTAGCAGTGACTAATATCTGTTAGACAGGAGAGAATATTATTTCTGCATGTTGAGCAAAACTGACTCTTAGCTTAAAAATTAGATCACACCCAACTAACAGCAAGGATGGCACCTCTGGTAGCAGCTTTTCAGAACATGACTCTGCCAGTGAAGGGGCCTCTGTCTTACTGGGTTTGAAACAGCTTTCACATTGGTAAGTTAAATATGAAAGCAGAGTATGTAACTGGTTTTCCAATGTACTTCACATTTCTTCTCGTCTGAACTACAGAAACTCTTGAACCTGTGACTGCCATGACTGCTTTTGTGAGCTGCTTTCAGGTCTAGCCTGATGAATCTTTATGTCCCAGAAGCTCTTTGCAAAGAATGTGTTTTTCCCGCCTCCCCCTTGTGGATCCCACCTAAGCTTACACGAAAATTGAATCTTCCATCAGCTGTTATAAATCACAACACTGACAAGTTTGAGAAAGAGAAATCCCTCCATGAAGACACACAATAAGGACAACAGCAGCAGATGACACCTATAGGACCTCTGCATAAACCCCAAGAGGAAGGAGTGTCTCTTATGACAAATTCTATCCTAATTCGGCCTCCCTATAATCCAGTCCCTCACCTCCTTGTCTGTATGCCTGTTGGTACCTGCTGTGCTTTAGTTCCATGAAGGGGGGATTTGTTCCCCAGTAGCAGCGTTCACAGGGATGCTGAAAAGCTCAGGACAATTTCTATAATCCACATTAGTGTCTATCAATCTGCTCAGGATTTATAGAATCCTAGAATCACAGAATGGCCTGGTTGGGAAGGGACCTTCAAGATCATCTCATTCCAAACCCCTGCCATGGGCAGGGACACCTTCCACTATCCCAGGTTGCTCAGAGCCCCATCCAGCCCGAGCTTGAACACTGCCAGGGATGGGGCAGCCACAGCTTCTCTGGGCAACCCTGGATTCCCTCACAGGGAAGAATTTCTTCCTAATATCTACTCTAAACCTCCTCTCTGTCAGTTTGAAGCCCTGTCCCCTTGTCCTGTCACTCCATGCTCTTGTAAATAGTCTCTCTCCATCTCTCTTGTAGATTCCCTTCAGGTACTGGAAGGCTGCAATCAGGTCACAATGAGGTCACCCTCAGTCTTCTCCAGAGTGAACAAACCCAATTCTCTCAGCCTTTCCTCACAGCAGAGCTGCTCCATCCTTCTAATCAGCTTGATGGCCATCCCCTGAACAATGTGAAGGCCAAAGGAATTACTCATGGGGATTATTCAACCCATGCAGCTTCCAGCATGGCCATCCCCTTCACTCAGAACATTTCGTTTCCAGTTTATTCCTCCTTGTCAGTCCTAGAGACCCGAGATAAGACACCCACGCACGCGCTACACGAGGGCACAGGCGACAGGCCTGGCACCCTGCAGGGCTGAGGATTATTGAGAAGCCCAAATTCTCTTTCCTCCAAACAGAAGCAGAGCTTGAAACTTCAAGAGCTGTCACAATTCGAAATTCTGGCCCCCAAGCATATTTTAGCTTCTCAGTAACACAACGATGGCCTTTCCAAGCCCTAACACACAAGGAAGAAAAGCAAAAATTGTAGCTACGTGAGTTGAAAAATATCCTACGAAACAGCAAACACAAAAAAAAGGTTATTTTTCATGTATTTCTGGGGCATTGCTATTATACCAATGTCAACGAGCCCAGGCAAAAATATTTTACACAACCAGCTTTGCCAGCAGCTGGTCACCAAGCTACTTTAATGAATCAACCTACTGGGTCTCTCTTCACACACCAAAGCTGCAGGCAGTCAGCATTACCAGATTCAGCTCTAACAACTATTTTTGGGGGGTAAAATTTTGATATTTGGGGATTTGCAAAAAGTGGCTATTTGCCCGCTTAATGACCTGGGATCAATGCTTTAACTTCCTCTATAACACAAGAATGTACATTTGAAAGGGATGTAACTTTGCACACGATCAGATCACATGCCCTAAACACAGACTGTGGCTGATCCAGTACATGCTGCCCCATGAATCAGAGCTTTGAGAAACATCTCACAGAGATCAACATTTCTTGGGGGACTGCTTGTCCTACAATAGACCTTGAAAGGTTACAGAATACTAAAGCCAGTCTGGGTCTTTGCAAAATCACTAAAATTAAATTGCCTAAAAAAAGCAATAAAAAACATACTGCTTGTCCATGCGGGGGCAGGGTATCAGAGATCACCACCAAAATGTCAAAATATGTCACTAATCAAGGAGTAGTTTCAGCATCCCATCCTGAAAAAAAAACCCTGCCCTACTGCTGTGTCAGTGGGGTCTCAGCAGCTTTCCACTTTCCCTGTCACTGCTTGTAGAACAGACTAGAAAAAAAAATAAAAAAAAAACAGCAAAAAGGAGGAAGTTTGCTGATATACTTAATATTTTCATACGCGGTTACTGGACAAAATTTAAAGATGTTTGGACTAAAGGCAGCCTAAAATGACCCCAGAGTCAGCATTCAAGAGATTTCTATCAACTCCATAAGGGAGCACTATAAGGGCACAGTTCTACATTTAAGGAAGGAGGAGACAGATGAGTATTTCTAGAGTCCCCTGGAGGCTTATTTGTGGTTAAGTCTCTGTTGCAGTGATCACCAACACATACAACACACATGAGACAGCAGAAGCAACAAGCTGAAGCGCTGATTTCACTCCTAAATTAAAATTCTCGGAGTGGGAGACTTCTGACGCCTCTCCCAGCAGCTCATGCAGCTCTATGAAAAGAACAGGATCTGCACAGACACCCCCCCCCTCCCGTTTTGTTTTTATTAATTTCTAAAACATTATCGCTACAGACAAAACGCAAATACAGAAACGTGGGGGAAGATTTGCTTTCTTACCACCACCACCACCGGGGACCACTTCTGGCACCTGGCAACACTCAGAGCAACAGGAGAATCCCCATCTCCTCCCTCCAGGGAAGTACCACTGCTTATGTTTCAAGAGATTTGCTTTCTCATCTGCCTATAAGCAAAAAAGACATTCTTCGATGAATGAAGGTAAAAATATTTCGTTTAGAAGCAAGAACACAATGCAAACAACACCCGGCTGCAAACCCAGGTAATGAATTCTTTAACTCAAACACTTCTTTCTAAAATTACGTGTCTTTCTCTTTCTCTGCAGAAAAAAAAAACAAACCCTACTTGCTCCTTCTTCCCATGTATAATACCACACTCAGCTCCACAGGTACCAACTACTATTGCTTTCAGAGGGTCTAACTGGCTCACATATTCAAAATTAAAAGCAAGTGTTCTCAATTTACATTAAGTAGTGAAATTGCAGCTTCTATTCAGAACCAAGCAAGGGCTTGCATACACAAGAACTAGCCTACTTTTCCCCAGCCTTACTAATCAGCATAACAAAAAGGTATTTCTTTTACCTACAAACCCTGTCTTGAGAGAAGTTACTGAAATTGAAGCAGAAGCAATTATCTGCCCTCCAAACACACACTTAATCCCCATATTTTATTAAGAGTGTTTTTATGATCCTGAAGCAATTAAGCTAATCATTATTTAATTTTAGATTGCTGAACTGGAGATTTACTTCAGACACAAGCTCACTTTCCACATAATTTAGTCTCAGTAATTAGAGATGTACTTTACCCAGAGGTGGCTTGTTTAAAGCATGTTATCTAATTTCACAAGCCTTACACCATGAAAGTTTCGTGCAGAAATCTTCAAACTTAAAGAGGAAAACCCTCAAAGAAACTCAGATTTACCAGACTGCAAACATGTTTTTTCTGTAAAAAATAAAATAAAATTAAATTTAAAAAAAAAAAGAAGAAAAAATATTCTTCAAACATCTGCCCAACAAGTTCATGTATCATAAAACCTAACAAAAAAGCATTTCTACAACCCACCACTCCTTTAGCAAGTCACTACTCCTCTCACACAAATTGCTTCATTCATAACTTATTTTAACCAGGATGTAACGTCTACAGGAAAAGACAAATGCCTTACTAGGATGCCCAGCAGGTACCTGCCACGGGATGTAAGCAGCACTGAATCATCCAGACATTTACAGATTTCTGTGAGAGTGTGTCGTGGTTTTGCCCACCAGCCCGTCCCTGGGGCTGTGAATGGTTTTGACCAAGTAGATTTATCAGAGGAACAGAAATAATGACCAGATCTGTAGGTTCATACTGTACATACTGACCCTGGGCATCAAGCCATCGGAAAACTGCCCAACTCCAACCTACTTCAGACAAATTTGTTTAAAAATGTTGTTGGAAACAAACCCTACTAGGAAATACCAGTTAGTCCTGGTTGCTCCTGCCCACCTGGCTCAGCTTTAGGTCTGTAGCCAGTTAATGGCACAACTGGCTACCTTGGCTGGCACATTGTCCAAGGCCAGTTTAACGTCAAAACACATTTGCTGGATTTTGGAACAAAGGGTATCATCTTCCACCACTGCCATTAAAGACAGGAAAACAGATGATGGGGGAAGCATTTCAAAAACGGACACTACTTCTTGCAACTTTTTGTCTTCAAAATTGTCTAGTAAAGCCAACACACGGAAGTGCTCAACACTCAATTAAAAGCCAACTGTAATTAGCACTCTAGAAATGCAGAATAATCAGATTCATTTCAAGACTTTAGTGCCAGTACTTTTTTGAACCACTTTGACTTGCCACACATAAGAAAGGCTACAGAACTCATCAACAAAACTTAAGATTTCAGCAAAGACTGACAAAGCAGCACTGGGATGTGAAGCTACAAAGAGATCAGGACACAACAGGTTCGATGCAGGGACTTCACTCAAAATAAATATACGTAAGTCTCAGCTGGATATTCAAAAAACATTATTTAATACTTTCCCATGTGGTATAACATTAAACACATAAACTCGGAGACCAGCAGAGGAACTGGGACAGCAAAGATCCTGCCCAAATGAGATGGCGACAGACAGCATGGGAAGAAAAAAGCTGCAGACACCTTGGAGATTACTAATGAAAACACAAAACCCAACAATCAGTCTTTTGGTTCATTTTTAACTGATTAATGGCTGGCATACAAAAAACCTAATTATGTCAGATGATGATAAAGCTGGGAAGCAATTTGAACATGAAGGTGCACTGAGTTATTAATACAACATGCACCATGGCCACAAAGTCTGGAGCCACAGGATTAGGATGAAAGTCACTAATGTACAATGCACAATCACATATATAAAATAAACTTGCTCCAGCCAGACACTGGAGGGTGATTAGTGTCTGGAGAAGAAGGGCCTGGATGCACCAGCCCACTTCAGCACAAAATGTCTGTGAGTCACCACTGCGATGCAGCTGCAAAAAACACTCGTGCAGTCCTGGGATGTATCCAGAGAAACGTGTCCAGCAGAGAGAGGAAGCACAGAAAAGTACACAGAGGCACTGCTAAAATCCCATCTGGAATACTGCATAAGAGAGGCTGCCCAGTTCAAAAAGGAGGCATTAGAAACACAGGAGGCTGAAGGAGGATTTCCAGCACTGACATCACACAGAGTAGAGAGAGGGATGGAGAGGCGTTTACAGGGAGTGCAATTGCTCCTTGTAAGACAGCAAAGATAACCACCAGAAAGGGAAATAAACCACTTCAGACAAAATAAAGGCCCCCGATACCAGAGCAAACAGGTATCAACTGGCCAGGAGTGAGTTTAGGCTTGAATCTTTCAGAACAGCAAAGCTCTGGGAGAAGTTTTTGATTACAATAAACCTACAAGCTTAAGGGGGCCCCGTTATGGCACTTTACCTGCTTTCTTTAGCTCCAACCATCTTCTGTGGCTGTCTCATCTAAACATTCTTTGAAGGGTCTCTAAAACCGTCACCAAGAGCAGCTGGTTCAGTTCTCAGTGCTGGTGGGGGAAGATCCTACTGTGAGTTATGGGGCTAGGGGAGGGAAAGCTGATTTATAAGGTGAATTATAAACAGTTACTGTAATATTCCTGCATATCTAAAAGGCAAACAAATATTGCTTAATTTAAAATAGCATTAGCCACTTTGTTTACATTAAAATCCTCACATGCAAGTATGGTAATAAAAGTGGGCACTAGGAAAGCTCAACCAGTCATGAACAGAATCTCATCCTATTTCCCAATATCCCACGAGGAAGAGATCTCCAAAACTGATGCAACATAAGCCAAGTTGCTCCTTGGAATAACCACATTCCCTGGTCTTGAAACAGTTCTTGAACTCTGCCCTCATGGGCTACCAAAGGGATCTTTGCCTTCTGTCTGCCTGTGTACAACGTCTCTCATGCAAACACTTTACTAAAACTGGTAAAATGAGGTCAAAGTTCCCAGAATGAAAGAGTGCAACTGGTAGGAGAATAATTTCTGGTTTGATACTGAAGCACAGCAGTGTTATGCAAGAGAACAGGATCAAGTTTTAGTCTGGTGCTGTTTATTGTACTGGTGCCTGCACAAGAGGTACTTGAGCCCTAAAGAATGAGAGAGAAGCTCTTCCAATTTAGCATCTCATACTATATATATATTATATATATACTGTATATATAGAAAGAGCATATATGTGTGTGTGTGTATGTATCTGTATATCTCCATGAACTGGACACTGCAAGTTGTATCAAAACTGCTTTTCTAATGTCTTCTAAGATGGAACAAACAGATTTAGGCAGTACAGGGAGGATAGAGTCACATTTAAGTACACACATTTTTTCCATTTCAAAAACGTCCCCTAATTAAATATAAATATGCGTGCACTTAAACACATTTTCTCTCTTGCACAGTACTTTGCACTGAATTCAACATAACCTCCATGTTTCCATTAGCTACTCTGATACCACAGCTTTGAAAATATTTTCAGTGTTCCAACATTTAAGACATACAAGACTCAAACGTGCACACATACAACTCTGTCTTCGGCATCATCTCAAAAGGAGAACATTTCATTCCTTTTTATCTTCCCCACTCCTTCTCTCCTTTCTCTTTTTCTTAAATAATTTATTAAAATTACTGAAAGCATTTTCTGGTCAGCTTTATTCCTCCCCCTAGGAATTATCAGTATCCTTGAATCTTCTGAGTATTTACTTGACCCACAGCTTGTTTTACTCTTCAAAGACCACCTTCCATATAATATCCTGATGCTGATGGAGGAATGTCAGGAAAATAAGAAAAGGCGAAAAAATAAAAAGCTTGATAATGTATTTTTAATCACAAATTACCTTTCTCTCTGGAGAGTAAAACTGGTTTTGTGGCATGCTTCTCTCAATGTCTTATGGAATCATCCACCATTAACAGAATGGCTTCAAGAAATTTCTTCCTGCCACCATCCTACCACTGTGAACACCACAACTTAAGAAAGAGGGCCTCTAAAAACTAATTGCTTCCCTAACAGTAATTGGAAATGATTGACTTGCAAGTTCTTTCAGAAAAGGAAGTCTTCACTCATAGTAGGAAAAACAGAGAGGATATCAATAAGTTATGATGGGTATACAATGAACAACTGAACTGTGAACCTTCTTGCCATGGCTGTGAGTAGACTGGAAAGAAAACTGAAATTATTAATGACATGGAAATGACAGAGCAAATACCAGTCATTGTGTTGACTGTAAATCCTTCTGTAAGACATCCACTATAAACCAGACTACTGACCTACATGGACAAATGACAGACAAACCCTCTCCCTTTCCAAGACAGAAATTACACTTCTGCAGCAAGCAAAGCATTTAATTTTCCACTGCAATTTGCAACCAAACCCTTCAGTTGTAAGACAGAGAACAGATAAGCAAGAATGAAGGGGGTGAACGTATCTATGGCCTTGTGACACCACAGAGTTCTCTTTCCACTCATCAAGAGTGAGCTGGAGCACCAGCAGCCCACCAGTTACACCTAACCCTGTCCATAACCTTCTGTGGAGCCAGGGTTCTGATGGACAAACATCCTTGACCAGGTTCAGCTGTGGCATCCTAAAACATTACTGCCCCCTCTTGTCCACCCCAGCCTTCTGCCAGGGATCAGTGCTCCACAGCCTGCACTTCAACCCCTCCAATCCCACAGCCCAATGTGTTAGCTTAACTTCCTGAAGAAGGTGGGTTCTTCCCACGGCTCTTACTATTTATTTTTTTATAGGCAGAAAACTGCACCAGAATTTTCCAGCTGCAAACTTCTGGGGCTGAAGCAGTTGCACTTGATCCTTCCTGCAGTGCCAGTGGTTGGTAGCACCTGGAGGAGGAGGCAATGCCCAGGATCACTGCAGCAGGATTGCTGCACAATCCCGATCCAAGCTGAAGAGGTTGAATTATTCTTGGTTTAAAAAGAGGCTGTAATTCTTTTGCTACTAGAGAGCAGAAATAGGACAAGTCCTCAGCAAGTTTACCAACTCAAGTGCCCATACAGCACTACAGTGCTGGAAAGATTTCATCTCACTCCAAGCTCCAAATGCAGGATTTCAAACACAGGACAGGAAACCATGGCCATGTGAAATGACGTAGGCTGGGAAAGCCACAGCTGCCCTAAACAACCAGAGCAGAAGAGGTTCTCTGAACCAAGGTAACTGTGCCCTGTCCTGGAAATACTATCCCCATTACAGTCCAGACAGATAATCATTTATCTGCAGTTTCTTACAGCCTAGTTACCTCTGAGGCTTTCCCTGACTTATCCCTGATTAAAGGCCTAAATGAAAAACAGCATAAAAGAGGAAGTGTTAGAGGGGAATTTGAGCAGGCTTAGGCAAGGTTTCTGTATTTCCTTGTCTTTGGGAATGCTTGGGTCTTAGCCGGGTTTATTAATGAAATTTAAATTGTGAATAAATCTTGAACGTTGATGCAAGCTCATCCATACTTTATACAAGAATTGCCTAAACCCACATCTGGGAAGAAGTAGGCTCTGAAAAATTACTCAAATTATTTTTCTAAATGGCCATTAATGTACACTTTTTTTCCTTGCCTCAATATATTATGCAAGTCTATCATATTCAGAATAATCCCAGGGACTTTTTTTTTTCTTCTAAACACTGGGATACTCTTTTGTTTAGCATAAGCCCATTATAGAAAAACTTTGTAGCAATTGCAGAACACAGAGCTGCATAAAGGACAGAACACAGAAACAAGGAGAGGTGCTGTATTCAGCTCTTAAATACTATAGAGAAAGACCTGCTGTGGAGTGTGGGAAACATATAGGAATGATCTGCAGGGTAAGGGATAAGCTTAAACTTCCTAGTTTCCCTTCTTCTTTCACTTTTCAAGTCTTAAAAAACAAACCAAAACAACCCCCAGTTGTAAACACCCTTAAACGATTTTTTTCTGGCTGACCTTCATCACAGCACGTCCCTTTCATTACACTGTTCCTCTGCCACCTTCATTTTGTGCCCTGCCCCAAACCCTGGGGCTGGGGGTTCCTGCACTGCCCCCCCCAGGTGCTGCACAAGCTTTTCTCCTATTGCTCTGATGTTCTCTTTGCTGTGCAATAGATTTATAGGCAGGGTTTGGAGCTGTAGGTCTTTAAATGGACTTCAGCCAGGAAAAAATAAAATTCCTAAACACAGTTCTTCATAATTACCCAGTGATGAGAAGCAATTGATCATTAACTTTCATGCTCTGATCTTCCACAAGCAGACTCTCCAGTTACTCCAGATTAATCATTTTCTTAGGAACCCACAAAGTTAATAGGAAGTTACCTCGTGGGATTTGAGAATTGCAGTGAGTCTTTGGCAGAAATACCTTTCCTTTACCAGCTTTGAATCTGTGAGGTTCCAAAATGAAAACGTGCAGGTGAAGCACTAGTCACATCAGGATTAAAACTCCCAGCAACCTGCACATCCCAGCACGCCAGACTCCCGTCACCTTGAGCTCACCCACACACACCCCACCCCTGCCCTGTCTACCTTAAGTCCCTTTTAGCAAGAGACTGTCACCAGGGTCACAAGCCAAGCAGGCTTGGCTAAAAATATTCTCCAACGCTGTCCCTCAGCACTGCTGTCCATCCCATCCTGGACATCACTCAAGCTTCCAAGTTATTTACACAGCACCTACTGCTCCCAGCGCTGCAACCAGCCAACCCCAGGGGACAGTCACATCCCAGCACTGGGCACAAACCCCTCCAGCAGCTCTTTGTAGCTGAGGGATCCTCCTCCTTAGTTATTTCACTCCCTCCCTGGTTAGACTAAACTAACTGCAGGTATTTCTGTTTATTCGCTACTCTTAATTCAAATATGGATGAAGTTAAAGGGATCTAGAATGGCAACCTAGTTAAGAACTTTAATGAACAGGAGTAGCCATTTTAGAAATAAAATCTATTATAAAGCACTTAATTAATTAATTTTGTTTCCTGTCCAAAATACTTAGCATTCTGCACTAAGAAAGTAAAACCTTTTAAATAAACCCTTTAAAATTCTCTACTGCTACAGGTAAGCGCTGAACAGGCAACAGTGAAACAAGCTGCCTTTGCTGTCATATCTCACTCAGCACCATAAGCAAGGAAAGAACAGTCAAACACACCTATATCCTGGGAAAAATAATATTATTCTTTGTTATGGATGCAGCCATTTTGCAGTGAACAAGGTGATAATTTTAAAGCATCACCTCTTCAGGATCTCAAAAAAATTATAGATATGAATACTCATACTGTGGATATGAATATTCACACTATAGATATGAATACTCCTCTCCAAGGAACAGTGTCTAACAATAGAATAACAATAAAGAGCTAACAGTCGAGGTAAAGAAGGCCCAGATCATCTCCTCCAGGAGAACCTGTACACTGGACTACTGAATGTGGGTTTTTTCCCCCCTTGTCTACACAAGGAAAGTTCTTTAATATCATCCTCATAGCATTTTCAATTAATCAGAAATATACACAAATAACAGATTTCCAGAAGCCTGATGAAGCTTGAGCTACTTGCAATCTAAAATAACAACGTAATTCCTAAGAGGCAGCATTATCTTTACACTGTCCTACCTTGGTCAAACACAGTGAGAGAGTGAATTTGTTCAAAAGCAGAGGGAAAAAAATAACAAAACAACAAAAACCAAAACGAACAAGTCAAACAGAAGAGCACGAGGCTGAGGAGATAAAAATACTTGCGATCAAAGGGTGGCACAGCATGGGTGTTTTATTAATCTCGCAGGAGCCCAGCGAACAGCCCTGCCAAGGGTCTGCCCATGCTCCTCCCCACGGCTGGGGCTGCTCCACCTGCTACAGGCGGACAAAACCTCACCAGATCACCCTCACTGCTCCAGCCCGGGGCCCCAGCTCACCCCAGCCCAGCGTGACTGAAGCAGGTGCCAGCTATTTTTATGTCTACTCTGCAATTCACATCTGACCTGTTATTAAGTTCAAAGGGAGAAGCAGCCGCGGCAGCACCAAGGGATGTACTCCCAGGGAAAGGGAGGCTGCGGCTGAGCGGGGGGATGCAGCCACGGCCCTGAAACGGTCTGCAGGAATGGTCTGCTCCAACTATCATAAACCAGCACCTGTCTGATGCTGCACAACCTGTTAGATGCCAAAAAGGGCTGGCCCTTTCCTCCCCATGCACCACACAGCCCACTCCTGACAGCACCAGGCGGTGGGGAGCACACACTTGCTTGGGCCAGTCCTGGTGTTTCCGGATACTGATGCACAGTCTGTACATACAGGAATGTGGCACACTGAATTTATCAATTTCAAAGCTCATTTATGACATGGCACTGAAGGAATAATTTAATCTTAAACCGATTTAAACGTGTTAACTGATTCACTCTCACACCACAGATCTCAAAGGACTAATCAGAACGGATTCGAGAGGCAAACTGTGCGCAAGGAATGGTGTCCACGGCAGATCATCATCTGCAAATTGAGATTTACTCCAAAATCCATCTCTTTCCCGCTACGAAAATCTCAGCTTCTAAGATTAGAGGCCTTTTGAAAGATTATTCATTCCCTCACACTTAAAAGGATGCCAGGATTACTTTATCCTGGACTGTAACCGAAGCCATTCAGTGCAAGCAGCTTTTCTATCAAGGGACCATCTTTTCAGTGAGATCTATTATATATCTTAGGGTTTGATTGAAGTATTTAGTATCTTTATTTTTCCATAAACACAAGAGCTGAGCAGTCTTCTGATCTTTGAGACTGTAAATGCCCAGCTTCTACAGCTGCAGTAATTAAACCAACTTCTCATGCCATTACCCACATCAAGTCTCTTCCTCGGCATCTGCTCTATTCCCACATTGCACTCTTCAATCAAACCAAGATAAGCTATTTTCTACGATCAGCTGACTTGTCTCTCCCTCAACACTGCAGCCAAAATGATTCTCAGCAGATATGAAGCATCTTGCTAAATATCCAAAAGGTCTCCTTTAAAGAAATAAAAAAGTAGACGTCAGTGCAAGCGGTTATTTTTAGCACCTGAGTTGTTCTATATTTATTCCTTTATGTCTATCTAAAAAAAGCACAGTCTCTGACGAAACACTGCCAGAAAATACATTCTACTGGGAAGCCTGCTTTATGAATCCTAGCTACTGAGCACTGCAACAAGTGCATCACACCACCACACAAGTGTAAGGGTATAAGTGCACACAGGAGAACATTTCCTCAGTTTCAAAAAGGTGCTTAAAAAACCCCTTGAAACCAACAAACCAACTCTCCCAGAAAGCAAACTCCTCTTTTTTATAATCTTTCTGTCATTCTGCTTAAATGTAGCGCTTCAGATTCATGCTTGAAAACTGCCACTCTCAGGCAGTTTTAATTGTCTAACCCCCAAAAAAACCCTCAGTATACCTTAGGAGTTACCAGTAAAAAGGTAAACAAACCCACAATCCCCAACTCCAGAACACACCACACTTCAACAAAACCTCAAGTCACCAGGAACAGCAGCAGCTCAGGTCGTACAAATACTCAGGCAATAAAAGACTACTTATCTCTTCCTTACTGTCTTTCCTCCTACCTGTCATCTTCTTGCCCTGAAGGCTCCTGGCTCTTTCCTTCCAGTGTATTTACCCCCAATAACCTCATGCCTCTGATCTTATGCAAATTATCTGAAGATTTATTTTCAAGCACAGGATACAGTTAATCAAAGGTGCGGCTTATTTATGAGGAAAGAGATGTGACAGAGAAACAGGAAAAGCAGAACCGCGCCAAGAAACCTTCTCCTAGTTGTTTTAAACTTTCATTAAAACAGAAAGAGAAAATACAGTAGTTTAAGACAGGGTCTTACATCCACAAATTGGGAAGAAAACTTGTATTTTTAATTTCCTGCTCTAGAAAGATACCTGTTATCTACCCACGGTTATTTTAGGTTTTTGAGCTATGGTAGATCTCTCAACATACTTGTCCAAACAGCAGAAGTTGGGACAGGGGTGAGGAAAGATAATACATACCTCTGTATATTAACTTGGAACTTCTCTCTCCCCTCTGACCTTGCAGGACTTTGTCTTCCTTCCAGGTATTCCCTACCTACAAGACAGACATGCCTCACCACTCAGCCATACCCTCCAAGTATTTTACCAACTGGAATTACCTACACACTGACAGCTCTCTGATCCCACTGTAAACAACAGAGGGTTGAGGGACTCCAGAGCATGAAATCATACTCAGCACACACACAGACGAATGGGTTTGGTCAGTGGCAGGTTATTGCTACCTTCATACAGAGCAAATCACCTGAGTCTGCAACTTTACACAAGGTAAAAATACGTATTTAAAAAAAAAATTTAAAAAAAAAATTGTAGGCTTTCCAAGTTAAAAACATGTGTGCCCCAATTACCTCTCTCTCAAACTGACCTTTGCATGTTTGTCTTCGGAGACCTTGCCCTGCATCACCATTGCACTGCTGAAGCCAGAGTGACTCCAGGTTAATTTTACGCAATTTTTAAAACAAGCTGCTTTGAAGACTTTCCCTTGAGCAAACCCAACCAACTCCCCTAGCTAGTTTTGAAATATTTTTCCGTACTGATTAAAATGTTTCCCATGCAGCTGTGATTTAATTTTAGTCTTCTGCAGAAAAATGAAGACAAGAAAATATCTATTTTGCATTCAAGAATCCTCCCCTCATAGTCACGTAAAAGTCACTAAAAAAGGCAATTCTCTCACTGTTCCCCCTCCTCTACTACCAAAAAAATAGGTTCTTTATTGTTGTAAAGTAACTGAAAGCAAGGCAGAAAAAGCATCCAAAACCTTAGAAAGAAATAAATCAAATGCTATATACCCTCTCTGGTTATTAAAAGCAAACAATAAAACATATACACTAACCAAAATAAAGTTAGGGTTTGTTTAAGACATCTGTGGGAGATAGGAGCAGCACATCAAATTTATTTCTTAAATTAAAAGCCATTTAGTTCACATTAAGAAAATTCTTTTTGAGACTGTTTGTCTATTTTTTGTGAACTAGATAATCTCTTTTTCAAAATGGATTAAATTCCAGAATAAGCATGTCCAGAAAAGATTGCTCAGAAACCTGCACTGTGCATGAAATGGGGTTTGCCTCCCTGCCACCTTCCTTTTTGCTCTGTTACTTAACGCCCAGATTTAGCTGTTTTGGGGATTTTGTTAGTATCTGGGTGTCAAACTGACCACACACAACCTGTGCACTGCAAGGCCGGGACACAGCCAGGCAAACCCCGTTTGTAACCACAGAACTGCTCTCACACCCTGCTCTGCTCTGTGATGTGCTTCTCGGAGCAGAGCCGTGCAGACACCCCGCAGGTACGAGCTGGTTCCTCAACACAGGCCACGAGCACAGAACGCCCAAGGACACAAACAACCGAGGGGGTCGCTCCCTGCACGGCCATTCTGCAATCAAGAGCACACGAGGGACGAAAATAGCTTCTTTCAGAGGAATTAAGACTGCAACATGACCTCCAGCACCTGCCCCTACTATGAGACAGTGGAAAAAGCAGCAAGGGAAGTCCAGCAAGAGCACCTCCAAGTCCCAGCCAGAGCCAGCACCAAAGGCACCAGTGAAGCTGCTGAGCCAGTTGATCTAAACTCGCACATTAATCCACAGCACCCCCCTGCTTTTGAAGAGAAAGCCCTATTGCTTCTGCAAACTGCATCACAGGATGATTTTGGTGTTCACAAAACACATTCCCTTTGGATGAAACCAAATCAGAAGATCCACCTAAACCCCGCTGGCGACGCAAAGCATCACAAGGCAAGAGGCAGGCTGCACCTCTGCAGAGCTCTCATGTCTGCCCCAAGCAGTTGGAGTTTCTTCATCTGTCAGAAGTTTATGTAATACCTGGTATGCCACACACTAAACAAGGAGCTAAGCAGCACCCTTTGCGCTGTTTTAAGTATTGCACTTTTAGATCTGATGTTAACCATCAGCTCTCAATCCTTTGCGATCTGCTTTGTCTTCCACTGAGGCCTCTGAAAAACTGTCAAGGCTGATCAAAGGGGAAAAAGAGGGGTGGTTGATTCAAGTGCCACCAGGAACAGAGCGTAGACATAGGCATGAAAACACAGAGGGGGCAAATTAAGGAGATCCAGAGCCCATCAGGCTTTTTACTCAGCAGTGTTCATACACTAATAAGTCACAGCACATAGTTTTGTTCCCCCTTTCCACAACGCTGATCACAGTGGTTTTCCTCTGTGATAAGTGTCCTAGATGAGAGCCATGCTGCATGTTCTTTCAACTTCTGGAAGCAGATGGGAGAGGCTGAAATTATATCCCCAGCGTCCACAGCAGCCACCTGTGACTCACAGGGCACTGAAGGTATTTGTGTGCAGCCTTTTGTGCAGGCAGAACCAGGCAGGATGTTCCACTTCAGAAAGGTCAGATATGAGGCCCTGGCCTGGAAATACCCCTCAATGGTCTGAAGTCAGCAGGACTAACAAAGGCCTGCTCCCACTGTTTATTTAATAGCAGTTCTGGTCCAGGCACCAGCTTGGAATCAATACTCCTCACACTGCCTGGAGATCCACAGAGGGCAAAAGCCCAGGTTACCTTGTTGACTGACTGTTAACTTTGTTAACTCCCACTGGCTTCCATGTTAACTCCCACTACTTGGAGGTAAAAGGTTTGGAAGACAGCCTTAGAAACCTCAACCCGCTCATCCCACATCAGCTCACCACCTGCACCAAGAACTGAGCTTTAGAGGCGACAGTCGCTTTTTTGTGCAAGGTCTGGGCTTCTCAAATTCCATTCAGGGGCAGCAGAGATGCCATACCAACAGGTGCCAGAAGGTCTTGACTGTGCCTCTTCACACAGCAAAGCTCTGTGCCCACTCCTGGTCATTTCACCTACTGAGAGCAATGGCATCCGACTGGACCGAGCTCCTCCTCTGGGCAGGGAAAGCTGCAAAATTTCAGAGAAAACTCCTACTTCTGCCTTCTTCCCAAAACAACAGGATGTCCAGGAAGGTGAGACTCTTTTGGATGAGCACCTTGAGCAGCCGATTGTGAAAACCACCCATCCCTCCCGACACCACACTAGTCTCGGGAATCAAGCAGGGATTCAGACAGCAGGTTGCACGGGTCACTCAAGTGAGCAGGAAGAGAAATAAAGTTTCTTCTCACAAGAGGCTTACACAGACACTTCTGACAAGGCAATGACATTCTAGCATCATCCCTGTGAAACAGGGAAGAGGATAATTTGACACTTCCTGGAGCAACAGTCCAAGAAGCAGAGGCTGGGGACGGCTTTCCTTCTGAGAGCTCTGCAGCACATACACAGGGAGGGTGGCCAGTCCAGGGAGTAGGATAACTCAAATGCAAAGAACATGAAGCAAACAAAGCAACCAAAATTGGAATCCGCTTTTCTGACCTGGTCCTACTGCACTGTGCATGTGGTTAAAGCAGATACAGCCAGTCATGACTCCCCTGGCAAAGGGATTCTCTCTCCTGTAGAGAAGAATCCACAGAGAACACCTCCAAAATCCCAGCCAAAGTCCAGCACTGGCACTGTGGGGAAGAGATGACTTCTGCTAAAAGGCATTATGAGCATTATGTGCCATGCTGCAGCACAGTTCTGTTGCTTGGGGGTTTATTTGTCTTAAACTATTGCTTCAGGCACCTGATGGGCAGGTACATTTTCAATCTTCCCTTCCCTGCAATATGTACCTTTCTCACTGTGGTTACAATCACCACAGCTACCAGAAAAAAGCAGGGATTAGCATGTCTATTTGAACTACTGATAAGGACAGTAAAGCCTATCATACAGTCCTTTGATTTCCAGTTTGAGCAATATCCTGAGTCTGAACATTTCACACGGGTGTATTTTCTCCCTTCCTCCTCCAAACACGACATTCAAACACCCAGAGGTTATAAAACACAGAGCTAGTATTAATCAGCCTCTCAGGATCTGAATCCCATGGGCTCAGGGCAAATTGCTGTAGAACTCTGTTTCTCCTTCAGTGGACTTGGTGCTGATTCACAAGCCACATGAAGAGCTTGAGGCAAGGGCAGGACTCCACCTGGGCAGAACCTTGCCAGGCAGTGCAGCCACTGCTGCTTGAAGCACTACTCAAAGTTAGACTAGTGCTGCTAAAAGAAACTGAAGGGAGGTGAGGAGCAGTATTTTAAGTGAAGATGGGAGAAACCTCCCAATCTTTATAATTATATTAGAGACTGAAATAGTTTTTTCAGTAATTTCTTGCCCTACTCCTTTTTCTCCACTGCTCCTGCACTACATATACATGCTGACCTATCCTCCCAGCCACGAGCCACTGAAATCTGAGAGATACCAGTTCTCACAAGCACTCACATTATCACCATCTAGATGTAAATCCTCTGGTGGAAGTCAGTGTTGGCTCCCCAAGAGGGAAGAAACAGCTGCAGAACAAAAGGAATATATCTCTATCAAGTTCAAGTAGTGGACAGCAGGGAACAGCTAAACTGGGGGGGCAAGGATGGAAGGAAACAAGAGGGCAATGTAGGGAGTGGACTAAGCAGATCTGGCAGCTGCCTAGAAAGGGGACAGAAATGTTTCTATTTCCAGGTGGGAAACACCGAGGATAAATATGAGGATCCTCAGAAACACCCAGGATAAATCCAGAGCTGTACGCTAACACCTAGAACCATCCATTCCTGCTCATGTTTGGACAGTACTCTGAAGCCTGAGGAAAGGACTAATTTGACAACAGCTAATTACTGGACTGATGAATCAGCTCACCAGTGTGCATTTTCCTTAGGGAGAAAAGGGAGAATTGGCAGAGGACAGCGCTGCACAAGACAGAAATATGAGGAAACAGCTGCTGATTTTGATGCAGGAGCAGCCCATCATGTGGGTAACATTTTGGTGCAGTGTTCTTGGCCAAAATCCTCATCCCCAGCCAAACATATCCTACAGCACATAAGGAAAAAGCACATTCCCTTAGGAAATCCCCAGACTTTCCAACTCCAAAATGCTGGAACAGCAAAACCCAAGGCTTTTGGTATTGTACATGCAAGTAACAGCAAGACAGAAAACATTCAGTATCACATGGCAAATACAAAGGGAAACTCATATCAATGATACTACCCTTGAGAGGACTGCAATCATGTGCCCCCAAAAGTGATGAGTTTGTCACATATCCACATCTGTATTTCACAAAACCTGTACTAGTTTAGGGACAGCTTTTGGAGCATCTTGATGTTCACTGGCCTAAAGTCTGTACAGTTAACTTTGCTCAGTAACCTTCCATAAGATAAAATACAAAAATGAACTTGTGGTGTTGTCTATAAAATTATTTGATAAAACCCTTTAAAAAATCCTCAGAATAGAATGAGAGTACAAAGCACCAGGTCAGGCCACTACACCCTATATATGCTCATTTCCATAGGCAAAAACATCTCCAGGAGAGGCTGCTGCAGGTAAAGGCATCCACACACAGCAGTTCAATTTCTTCCTCCACCTGGATCAGCTGAGCACCACAGCAGCTCAACAGCCTGAGCAACCAGGCTGCACAGTCCCCCACACACCTGCTGCAGCTTAAATTCCTCAGTGATTCTCAGGATTGTGCCACCAAAAAATGGTCCCACCTTGCTGTCTGACAGCAGCCCCAAAATGGAAACTGCACAGGATAAAAGAATTGCAGGAACTGGGACTGGAGCTTTCGCTTGCAAAAACCTGGTGTCCTTAGAAAAACTTCCTACAACACATTGGAAAGTGGACAGAGACCAAACAACAGGCAAGTGAAGAGCCTAGAGCCACAGATCTGTGAAATCAGACCCATAATAAAAGATACAGGTTAGTTCCAGCTCTTTGATGGCTTTTATTTCCAAGCTGCTTTAATGGAATAGAGAAACATTAAGGAGTAATACTGCATTTCATATTTTTGTTCAACCAAACACTGTTTTACCACTGGACTAATGCAGTCTCCTCACCTGCAACATTTTCAGTGACAGGTAACAGCCCATTCCCAGGACTACTGTACTCTCCATGCAAAGGCAAAGAATCATGTAATGAAAAATTACAACTGCAAACATATGTGTGCTCCAAGGGCTTTTCACACAGCACAATCTATTCCACCAACCAGTTTCTAGACTTGGAGGAACAGAAGCAGGTTTGTATTCCTATGCCAGACTGACTGGTCCTTTCCTTTTCCTGAAAAGTAAATAAACCCCGTTCTCGATTCTGTCAGTGCAGAGATAAGGATCTAACTTCAGAGCACTGCAAGTAACCCGACCTTTTAATTTTTCCTAATGCTTCACATGTGTCCCATCAGTGGCATACAAATGTTTTACTTATTTGTTCCTTCCCTGCACAGCAGAAAAGAGCTTTCAGCCTGCGTGAAAGACGATGCCTTGGGCGCTCCCCACGGGCCTCTTATTTATTGTTCACTGTAACTTCTTTCTCCTGCCGGCGACTGGAGACCCATTCACCAGATTTCTGTGGTGACAGGTATAATAAGAGGCAAGCAGGTATCTTCTACTGCATCTCTGGACACCTGCTCTGAAAGAGTTTTCTGTTCCTGCACACTGTTATTTGAACACGTGAATGGCCTTTCCATGGCAAGAGCCAGTTTTCCACAGAACGGGCTTGGTGTGACTCCAAGTCTTATTTCCAGTCCCGTGAAATGCAAGGCTTGAAGCAAATAGGGCCTTACTGTTGTCGTACAAATAAAACCATTACACTCTGCCTATCTATTAAGATTTTAATAATACAGACACCTGTGCACGACTGCTGTTGGTTTTCTCACTGATTTTCTTCCAGGTGAGCAAAAAGGATTACTTTGCCCACAAAAACCTACATAGGAACCCAGAAAAGCAGTGCAGCAGCTTTTTTAATTCTAAATGCTGAGCCACTGAAAACAAAGGGAGGGCTCTAAGTACACAGCTAATTCCAAAGAGTGGTGACTTGGGATCACTGCTCCCTCCGAAGCCAGCCTGAAGAGTAGAACCACACTAACTGTCCTCCACTATTTGCTCAATGGCTTTCAAACCTGGTCAGTCCCTTTACCCAACAGGCATAAAAAATTAGGTCCTGGGGAAATGGTGAAGAGGAAAATATGCACATCATCAGATGTTGGGACAGTCATTGAAACAGGGGCCTGGTGTAGCTGATCCAAACAGGAGATGGGGTTGTCATGCATTCCAAGCTCCATGTCCAGTTCTGCCTTCAGTAGCTCAAGGATTATGTTCACAGATTAAAAAGTGTGTGTGGAAGAGCTTCACAAACAATTTCAACCACCAGAAAAAAAGTCTTCAGCAGGAGACTCAACAAGGACAGATGTTCCAAGTTTAAAGAAAAAAAAAAAAAAAAACCACCAAAAAACCCCAGAACAAAACCACAAACTTGGTCACAGTCTAAGTTGCCACACGGAAGCAAGTTTTACAGCACATTAAACCTCAGCTGCTGGAACTAAAGCTTGGTGAACAAGAGCCATCAGCTACTGGATGGAACTAAAAAAAAAAAAAAAAAAAATTCAGGTCACAAGCCATATACTTCAGCAAAAATCACCAGCCCCTGGAAGAACTTGCTGAGGGCCAGGATAGTCTTCTGGACTAACCATTTCTTTAAATCAAGTCTTGAAGTTTTCCTTGAAGGTAAATTACAGCTTGCATACAGATTTAAGAGACATGGGGCTAGCCTCAGAATAATTCCTACACCCTCTACTTTTGGATTGTGTCTCGAGAAGCCAAGGGGTAGGTGTGCAGAGGGGCTGGGGAATGAAAGAGGGGAAGGAAAAGAAAGTAAGAGAAACTACAGAAAAACATAGAGAGGGAAACAAAGAAACCATGCTGATAATGAAGTAGAATGAGTAAAAGCAGCCCAGAAAGAGAAGGTGAAAGGGTATACAGGAATAAATTTATTTCTTTTAGTAGAAGATGCACAGGAGGAAGAAAAGAAATGGAACAAGAGAAAACAATGCTGTGCAGGAGACGGGCTGGAGAGGGGACATGGAAGGGCCATGAGGGAAAAGGTAACAACTTTGTTTCTCAGATCACTGAGTATTTCTAAAGTGAGTTTTCCATACAAGAGAACCTGACCCCAGCTGGCCACGTGGCACTGTGACTGGTCTTGTGCTGGGTAGATGGGACACAATGCCACAGGACAGAAAAACACTACACCTAAAAACGCCCCCAGTCGCATTCACACTCAGCCTCTTTCCCAGGTGACAAATCCTTACACTTAGTGATCCCCTGTGCAAGCGAAACGTGGAAGCAGACGCTCTTTTAAGCCCACTGTACTCCTCTGCACGCTGCCCTGATCAGTACAGCTGTTGTTGATTTACTTGTTTTGAGCTCCGTGGCAAGGTACAGCAGCGAAACTTTACCTGGACACCCGCTCCGTGGGGGATCAGATGCGTGCAGGCGTCGTGATCCACGCCAGAGGAAAGGAGACACCACGACACCAGCTATGGGCACACAAAAGCAAGGGACTACCCAGCCAGGCTCTTTCTCTGCTGGCTTCTTTAAGCAACAACTACAGGATCAAGTAACAGTAACCAAATTAAAAGGGGCTCGCCACATAATGGTGTAGGTTCAGAACTTTATAGTCAAGGGTAGCTGAGGTGGAAAGCTGCATAGGACAGATCAAAATGTACTGACTGAGTCATTAGGCACAAAGGCTTTAAAGCAGGCTGGTTTGTCTCGCTTACAGCTCTATCAATGAAACCAATCAGCCTCTCTGAACACAGTAAGAAAGTTTATTTAGGGCAGCACAGCAGGCTTCTCTCACCTCTGCTAGCCCTGGGATGGTAACTGGCTAGGGGAGGAGGACAGAGGGATCAATTCCCTCACCAGATCCAAGTTTACTCCCATCTTTGCTTTAAAAAAATCACATCCAGAAAAACACACAAACAGAAACTTCTGAGTAGATAAACACTGCATAAAAGCTTACATTACTGCAGCTGAGCACTATCAAAGGCAGAAAATACACACAGCATCACACATGTACACAAAAAGCCATGGGCAAAAATTAACTTAGGGAAAATAAGCCTCCTGAAAGTCTTAGGGAAGTAAAACCAGGCGGTTTTGGTACATCCTCTTTTGCTTCCAAGTGTACGTTTCATCCATACAACTTCTACTTGAGATTTAAAAAACAAAACACACACACAAAAAAAGAGAAAAACCCCACAATAAACACAGACATTCAAAAACATGTTTCCCTTCCTCCATCACTCCCCCAGAGTCTCTTTACAGCTTGTGCAATACTGCTCTGGATCAGCCCAGTGATCCTCATGCTGCATGAAGTGGTCCCAAGCAGTGTTCACTCTGGAGGTATCAGGAGGAGAGACAGAAAAAGCCCTGCTAATGTATAGATAGACTTGAATGACTCCAGAATGACTCAAGGAGAGGGGAGTAATTCTTCCTGAGCACTAAAGACAGCTGGCAATTTACTCACACCCCATGCAGAAAGACTTCTGAGTGTTCAACAGCACAATCAAAGAGATTTATTCCTTCCCGCGTGTGCCTTTCCCTGTGCTTCCAGTTGCTCTGCTCCTGGGAGCTCCATTACTTGTGTTAAAGAGTATTCCTTTTTAATCTACCTACTGCTTTCCAGACTAATTTCACAGCACAGTTTTTAAAATTGTAAAATCAAAGGGGGCGGGGGGGAAAGGAAGAAGAAATCACAACATTTTACTGTAGGACTCCAGCACTGCCCAAGTAAGGAAGTTTTAGATTTTTCCTTTCTCCGTATAAAATTCCTAAACACAAAGAAAGGCAAAGAAAAGAGAGATAAATGAACAGTCAAATCCTGAGAAATCAGACCTCTTATTTTTATTTCTATTTGACAGATCTGGGCCCTGCAGTAAGACTGACTGCCTTCAAGCTCCACCAGAAAGACTCAATCACATCTACCTGTCAGAACTTTGTTTTCACACCTCCTAGTCAGCCTTAGCATAGGGTTAGATTTCCTCTCATTCTTATTTCCCAGATGCCACAAGAGGCTAAAATGGAACAGCAGGGCCACTTCCTACCCTCAAAAACTAAAAAGAAGTGAGATGCCATTCTACATCAATCACATTCATTTATTTCCACATATCATAAGAAGTAAAAGCTATCTTATTATTCTCAGAGAAAGGAAAAATTCATATGTAAAGACACTTTTTCCAAGGTGGATGAGAGATCTAAAAAATAATTGCTCTTTCAGGAATACAGAACCCATAAAACAATATTGATAACACTAAAGGTGAAAATACTTACTGGCACACAGAAAATACAATTCCACCCTGGCAGGGCATCCCAAGTGTAGCACATCCAGTGTTAAACAGATTAAGAGCTCACACACACTCCAGAAGTAACATGTAGTGATAGCACAAGGTGCAATGGGTACAAATCAGAAGAGGGGAAATTTAGGTTAGATATTAGGAAGAAATTCCTTACTGTGAGGGTGGTGACACACCGCAGCAAGTTTCCCAGGGAGGTTGTGGAGATGCCCCAGCCTTGACACTGTTCAAGGCCAGGTTGGATAATGCCTTGAGCAACCTGGTCTAGTGGAAGGTGTCCCTGTTCATGGCAGGGGGGGTGATCTTTAAAGTCCCTCCCAACACCTCAACGTGCTGTGATTCTGTGATTACCATTTTTCTTTAACAAGTTCCCAGCTTCACCTCGCTCCCCGGCACAACCATCACTTTAAAAACAGGAGATCCCAAACCACTTATATCAAACTGAGAAATATGGTTGCACCACTCTTCCCAGACAACAGGTAACCCTGCAGCCCCAGAGACCTGCAGCTGCCCGGCAGAGAGGCACGTCTGGCTTACCCACTGCAGGGAACCCTGCTCCAGGAGCAGAGGAACCACACGCTGTCCAGATGGGTCCAGGACCTTCAGGCAC
Source organism: Myiotriccus ornatus (assembly GCA_036023395.1). Lineage (NCBI taxonomy): Eukaryota > Metazoa > Chordata > Aves > Passeriformes > Tyrannidae > Myiotriccus > Myiotriccus ornatus. Next base: position 112,114,597 of record JAYRBT010000001.1, read on the forward strand.
AGTAGACAAGCAGCTTCCCTGACTTCACCAACACCTCAGGCCCTGTACCCCAAAGAACTGGTCGACTCCACGTTCATGCCTTCTCCTTAATCCAGGGCTCTTCTGCAGATGGAACAACACCCCACAGTATCACCAGCAGGAGACACAGCTGGTGATATCCTTGTGTATTTGCACGCTCTGCTACCCCCTCAAGATGTGTCCAGCTGCACACACCACGAGTACGCCCAAAGATCAGGAAGGTATTGCTAAAAACAGCCAGAGCACATTCGGAGAGGAGCAACGAGCACGTCCCGACCCTCACGTGCAAACCACCCCTCACGTCCCTCACAGGCCCAGCCGCAGTCTCACGTTGCTTAAAATATAAATACTGCCCGGAAAAGCCACATAACCAGGGCAAAGTGCACAGGTACAGCAAACACACAAATGCCCTCTGGACCTCTGACCGGTTTTTTTACAGTCACAAGGAAGGGTTGTGACTCCCCACCAGTGCATTTTGCCAAGTGACAGACTTGGCTTTTTCAACCTGCTGTCCTGCTGCACTGCCCAGCCTCGACCAGTGCTGCAGGCTCTGCTGCTGCCTCCTTCCCAAGATGAATCCACCCCCTGCAAACATTCTCAGTCCCACGGACAGTGGTTTACCACGCCACAAAGCAGCACTTCATCACAACCCTCAAACACGATTTCAAATACTTAGAAAGCACAGATTGTAGTATTATTTACCCATTACAATGCTGTATCACACTCTCATAACAGTTCTTGCTTTTTAATGTACATACCAGTGAACAGAATATATTTTGAGCCATTTACAGTGTCCTGGCTGATTTTTAGACAAAGAAAAATAAGTAAAAACAAGCAGAACACCTTCTGAAATCCAACTCAGTAATTACTACTGCAACTAGCATTTGGTGCACCCCAAAGGAAAGAATGTTTGCTTTCAGCAGTGCAATAACCCAGATTAAACATCATTTGAAGTGCTGGTCACTACAAAGACTGGCACGAATTACTGATCTGGAGAGAAGGTTTCTAATTATTTAATTCTAGGCTTAAAGCTCTGCCTATTGCTTGACTATTAGACAACTCTGCTCCTGTCTTTCTCTTGGACATGGGAAAAAAATAAGAGAAAAAGAATATATACTTTAAAAAAAACCCTTCTCTCCTTCCACTGTGTCCCTTCCCTCCAGGAAAAGTACTTTAAAACATTAAATGCTTGCTCAAAATACTAAACAACTGAATCTATATAGACCTACATGCAAGGAATCTTAATAAAAACTGAATCTTAGTGACCAAGCAAACTGCACCACCTTAATATCTGAGAGCCATTCAGCCATCAAGGACAACACTCAGAGACTCTTTGAACCTTATCTGAATTTACACCATTGCAGTGACTGCTTTTCAGAGGCTGGACTTTCTCCTACTATCCACATTAATCTTTCCACAGCTCAACATGGTTGGCATATTTTCTGTTCTAAGATGTTTTGCAACTATGGCCCTTTTTATCTAAAAGCCCAAAATGCTCTTTATGAATGATGATGATAAAGTAATCATAAAAAAGCAGCTTAAATCAGGACATATGAGAATCTTGAAATCAAGAGGACTTAAACATATACCTGAGAGTTTTAGTGGATAAGAGTCTTAGTGAATAACAGAAGACTGGAAAGCACAGAGGTGCAAGTAATTTTTGCTAGGGAACGACATCGCTCTTCACATGACAAATGTTTTTCCAAAGCTGGTAATCTCTGGAGATGTTTTCTTTTGTTTCTTTAGAACATCAGAGTTACTACAGAGCTATCACACAGTGTTACAATGTATTTATGGAAGCACTGTGCTAAAGGACAGTGGGAAACTAGGAAAAAAAAAAAATCTCATTATATATTATTATATTTAATGCATAATAAAAAGCTTGATCCCAACAACAACAAAAGTGTTAAGGTTTATACAGTATGTGCAGTTCCATGGATCTTTTAAGGCAGAGTATTCACACTCCCATGCACCTGCATTTTTGAGGTGTTGCTTTAGCATAGATTACTCAGAGACCTTAATTTCAGAGTGATTTTAAGAGTCTTGCAGCCGTGAAATTACATCTTCATGAGAGTCAAATAATCTCAAACTGAATTCATACACTGAGCGAAGGGTGTATTTGCATATTGGCACTTGAAGGCTTTGGCTTTAAACACGCACACAGACACTGAGTCAGGGAGATGAAAAGATGACTGAGGTTTGAGGAAAAGTCTATCCCTTATGAATGCTTCCAATTTAACGGGCAGAGAAAATCTGCTCCTTGAAATTCTTACCAACACTTATGGAAGAGATCTGGGTTTCTAAACATAGGTGCCAAGAGCCATTTTTGGATGTTTCCAGGATACATCCACAACATCCACACGGGACTGGCAGACGCCACATCAGACCACTGGAAAACTTATACCCTTTGAGAGTGGTGGCTCCAAGCCAGCAGAAACACCCCTGAGTGCCTAAAGGGGCACTGACATGTTCATTACATTGCCCCACTTGTCTGTACAGCATTTAATTAAAGCAGAGAAGATTACAACCAAGTTTAGAACCAGCCTGGCCCCTCCACCCCATCCCCTTCCAGCCAGTTCATTTGGTGGATGGCCACATGATTTCACCATGCAGAAAAAAAAAGATGTTAACTACAGACATTAACTACCTGGTATGAACAGCTGACACTTTTGGAAAGTGTTCTCTGCCTGCACAGGGCCATCCTGCTCCCCAAGGCCACTGGGATTATTAATGGGAACCACCACGATACGGTGAACAAAAGTGACATAAGCATGGCTTAGACTCCAAGTACTCTGCCTTAATTTACTTGAGTGTTTTATAAGTTTACTCTGCTCAGTGGCAGGACTTCAAATTTCAAGTTCATACTTGGAATAAAATAGGTCAAAACAAAACATGTCCATGGCTGATCTACAGAATAAAACACTAAGCCAAAAGGAAATGGCTTTGTTCCCCTTTGGGCTTTATTGCTTTCCCCAATGCATTTCTGTTAGTCTTAAGTACATTTAATACAAAACAGAAATTAGTGTTCAGGAATATGAAATGAAACCATGTCAGGAAAGCCAATTTTTACCAAGGGGAAAGACCACTGGTTAAAAATAGTTTGAACATTTCGATTCTTCCAAGCTCTATTGTGAGCAATGCCCAGCAACTAAAACATGCCCATACAAAATGAATCAGCCTCGACCGAAATTTGATTTTTGACCCGATTACATTCTTCTTCCCAAAATAACCTCCCAACAAACAGCTAAAAAGGCTGCAGTCAAGAACTGGCCAATATAACCAGAATCTTTAGCAAGTTTGCACAGCTCCCTGCACTCGCAGAAACTATCACTTCCAGCGCAAGAGCTGCAAAGCTGTCTCTGCTAAGTTAACATCTGAACAAGTTTTAACACAGGATTTCTACATAAATTAGGACTGCATCCAGACCTGAGGCAGAAAAGTAGGGCTCCCGAGAAAAGGAAGAGATAATGCATCCTAAAAAAATGGGCAGCAGCTCTTAAAGCCCTGTGAGAGCCTCTCGCCCTCTGACACGGCAGCACAAAGTGCCTCGGTGGAGTAAAGGCGGGGGGGAAGAAGCAGCAGAAACAACTCCACGAGTTCCTGGTGGAGAATATAAAGAAATTGGACAAACAGTAAATTCAAGATGTGACAGATCCCAACAAGCAGTAAGTGAGGCCAGGAGAGATGCGCTGCAGGGATCTGGAACAAGACAAGGCAACAGGGAGTCCCAGAAAGCGACAGATTGAAAATACGAACCTCCACAGACCCCCAACACTCCCACTCATCCACTCCTCTCTTTCAACCCAGACCACCCCCTAAACCCACTGGTTTGTAACTGAAATAAAGGCAGCATTTGCCCAAATGTGGACCTGGGGCATTCAGGTCTGCTGGTTGCCTACATAATGGACTCAGGAGAGAACAGCAGCTCCCACTCCACAGCAACACAACGTAAACCCCAGAAAACCCAGGAATAGTTAAAGGCCATTTTCACTCCCTTCATGCTCCTCCTCTTTCCTCTATTTTCCCCATATACATCCTGTATAAAAGAAAAATGGTTAGAGACACAAAAAGAAAACCTGGTCTAAGCCCACTGGAAGTACAAAAATGAAAATCACAAAGATAAAACAGTGCTACTTCATCTGTCATGCAGTGCAGCGTTAAACTTACCTGCTCATTACTGATTCTGAATGCTTAAAAAAGTGCCCTGACAAAACCCACAGTAAGTAGGATGAAACAAGGAAGAGGAGGAGGAGGAAGAGGAGGAGGTGAACAAGAGAAAATTATACCAAGAGATCAAGATAAGCTGGAGATGCATGAATTCACCTGTCGGAGAAGATCCACCCTCTTCTAGAAATGACATGCAAGTTAAGGTTTCAAGCACAAAAACCTGAGTGGAGGTAAAAAAAATCCCCACTTTGTAACCAAGTTGTAGGTGCTTGACGCTGCTGGAACTTTATGAACATAGCTAGTGTCAGAGACAGCTCGGCAGAGAGGACCTGTGTCAGGGCAGTGGGGGTTTTAGTTTGTGTAACAGCTCTTTGCAGGTTTAGAAGCACGTGGCTATTGAGGACTCGCTGGCTACCCAGAGCAAACATAAGTGCAGGTAACTAACTGGCTTTCTGCTGCTCGTAACCTCTCACACATGTAATTCCACCAGGTCTGTGAACTCCAAATAGTACATTATCTGTAAGAGATGGAGTCTTTCAAGGCAGAGGGTCCATTTACATTAACAGTGACATCCAAAGTGCTTCCAGTGGACAGAACCCCATCTTAACATTGTTCTGGAATTATGGCAGAAACATAGCAGGACTCCCCTCTCATAAGAGCATCTGGCACTTTAAAACCTAGCCCATTACAAATTCCCCCAACATCTTTTGAGTCATTCACCAGAGGCTCAATTTATCTTAGTTCTGTCTCTCCTACCTAGTCACAGGCTCCACACTCAGTGACAGGAAGACTGAATTTCCTAGTGGCCATAAGGAGGCAAATTGTGCCTCATTTACATGAGAGATACACACACTTTGGATGAGTTTTTCAGACACAGCTGACGACAGCTCAGCACTGCTGAGGTTACACACCGGCCATTGCTGGGGAGAGAACTCAAGGAACAAGATGCTCCACATTTCCTTGCGTGGATTGCCTGTGTTTTACCAACACACAAAGACCATATGTCCTGCCAAATAATTTTAGACATACCACGCGTAAAAGAAATCATTTCAGGAAGCTGGATGGTATTTCTTTTCTGTTCACACAGAGTGACAGACCATCACAGTCCATAAATTTTCTGGTACTTTGTCTCAAATACTTGCTAGCAAAGTGTTTGTCAGTACAGGGAGCCAGGAACTTGACTCAGATTTTAATTCATTGGTAATCGTTCTGCAGAACTACTTCAGCACCCACCAGGGTCATGCAATGGCTGCAATACCAAAAAGGCAAGCAGGACTGTGTTGTAGAGAGAACCAGCACTTGCATTTTAAATTCTGTGGGCACACACTGGACACTTCTGAATGAGGTTTTCCTGGCCTTTCAGCTTTTGTTTAGTACCCTCCATGCGTTCCTGGTAATTACAGCTTCTGGCCAGAGCGACTCTAAGGTACTTTGGCTGGTCATCAGGAATTAATTCTGTGCCACAGAAACTCCCTGAGAGCCAAACGGTTGGAAAAACAGCAAACCAAAGGCAACCAGCACCACGGCCATTCTGGTAGCTGAGACCAGGCACCAGTTCTGAAGCAACATCTCCAAGGCTTTGCTCTGCCTTCTGCATGGAACACACGTGAATTGCAAGTGAATTGTTTCACACACTCAAAGAGCAGCCACTAATTGAGAGGACTTTCATCCACATCTCATAAAGGTACACTTCCCACCAGGGATCCTGCACTCCAGTCCCCAGGGCAGAAGCACCAAACCCCAACTCTTCCCTGGCATCTGCCAGAATCTCTTCTTTTTTGAGCTCCTTCCAGCAACACAGATTTTACAACTCCCATTTGGCAATGGAAAGCCTTTTCCAAAGTTTTCCAGCTCTCCATTCTGCATCCTAAATCCCTAACTTCTTGTCTTCTCTACAGCAGGCACAGACAGTAGCTTACTCCTTTCTCCTCTTGCAGCAGGTTTCCACGTGTTCTCTATGTAAAACTATATTGATTCTTTAAATCTTCCCTTTGGTAATGTTTCCTAGACATCTCTGAATTTTTTTCCCCACTCAGTTTTTCTTACAACTTTGTCCACAGGAAAAGGTGTTTCTTAAAAAGCAATACTTTCAGCTGCATGCCACAGTCCAGTTCATGCCAAGAAAAACCATCTTTTTTTGGGGAAGGGGGATGTGCATGTGTGACCCCATCCAGGGTGCTTGATTTTTTTTCTTTCTTCAGTGAGAAGGGAAGGGTTTGGGATTCTTGGGGTGGATTTTTTGCAATCACCTAAGAGTGACTCACGTTCAGGTTTCAAACTGCTAAGTGGAAGCACTGTATTCTTTGTTATTATCAAAACAGAAATACAAGCAAGTCTAGAGCTTTCTTTCCCCTTAGATGTTTTGCCACTCACTGTGTCAATGAACAGTATTAAAGAAAAGACTCCAGAGCAAATACAGAGGCACAAATGAATGTAGGCAATGGTACCACCAAAAATTGAGGCAGCTGTGGTTGATTTTCTTCAAAGAGAAGGATCAAGAGTATCAGCAGACAGACTGCTCCATTCCAGACTAAACTGCAACCCCACAAGAAATGATGGTGCCAACCTTTTTTTCAGTGTTGACATTCCTGCTGAACTGGGGAGGAGCAAAGAGCCAACTAGATGGGAGGTTAAGCAGCCAGTTTTCTCTGATTTCTGACAAAATGCTCCTGCCCAGGAGTACTGCACTATTCCACTATTCCCTTTGCTGGATCAGGCAGAAACCTCAACACAGAACAACACGGCTCCATTTCCTCTTTAGGGCCCCACATCTCAGGAAAGTTAATGCTGACCAACAAGAAAAGAACAGGCCTGTGGGAGAAGGAGGGCAGGGGAGGGGAAAGGAAAGCTGTAAGTTGGTTATTTTAGGTCACCCAGTAAAACCAAGGCATCTGTGTAATGCTGCAAGGTTCATATTTAGAACTAAATTCATGATGTTCATAAAGGGAGCTTCCAAACACCACACCATGCTTCAGACCACTATTCATGCTTTTTGGCCTGAACCCATCACCTTAAAAGCCAGCAATTTTTTTCACCAAGCCCACCTCTCCCACATACCTCCCTGTCACAGACCAATGACACAACAGACATTTCTCACCAAACAAATTAAATCCACTCTTTTTTGAAGGAGAAAGGTCAAGAGGATGAGGGCACCACACTTTTAAAAGGGACATTAAAAAATAATTATGCTAAACCACGTATCAGCACAAATTAAAGAGAGACAGTAAAATGCCTGCTTCCAACTTGCTTAAATATTCAATTTAAAAAGCCATCTAGGCAAAGTTTTATTAAAATAAACCAACTACGGAAATGCTCGTTAAACCAACCTGAAACCCGCATTCTTTTTGGGTGTTCCTTCATTGAGAAGGAAGTCTTCACTCTGCCATTACAAAACCAATCATGTCCTCAAAGGATGTGCAGCAGTGAGTGGTGTGAAGAGCAGCCAGTGCTGATTTCGTGCGCGCCACCAAGTGCGGCGAAGCTTCTGCCAGCTTCCCTGGTACAGAAACACATCCTCCTCCTTCCTCAGGCCCAGCCAGCCAAGTTACCCACAGATAACCCTCCACAGTACTTCACAGCTTCCTCTGGGAGCCACCAAGACAGCTTTGGAATTGGTGTCAGAAGAATTAGTGCAGATGGACGCAAAGCACAGCCTTTCCACCCGCAACACCTCGCAGGAAAAACGAAGGCTCAGCCTTCAGACCAGACCCACCATATGGGTGCTTGACAAAACCTTGAGATCACTGCACTACTAGAAAATGTTTAAGGTTTAGGACGTTAAAGAAATTGATGAAATAAAAACAATGCAAGAAAAAAGAAACAAAATAAAAGGATAATACCACTTTCTTCTGTTGTAGAGAAAAGTACAGGCTCACTATCTGAAAGAGGTAAAGTCTCATAGTGGGTTGCATTCACCAGGTCCTGTTGTTTCAATGATGATCATGCTCTGTGTGCTTTTTACTGTGAAATATAACCAAGATGATGCTGTGAATGCCTCAGGGCTCATCACCACTACTTTGGTCAGCTCTTGTTCCCCCGTATGATATTGCTTCTGAAAAGCCAATACATCCCTCCACAGTGTACTGGAGCACGCCAGAAAAAAATATAGTACACAGACTAAAATGAAACCTTTCAGTGAAGCTTACTTTCTTATTGGTAAGTTGCTGGGAAAAGCTCAAAAGTATAAAAAAATAAAAAAAAAAAAAAAAGAGAAGTACCATCTAGAGGGCTTTGGTACAGGCACAGCTGCAGCCATGAGAGCTTGCCACCAAAATATATCTAACAGCATAAGGATACATACATATTTAATGGACATATCTTCATTCTAAGACTACATGCTCCAAAAACTTTTACCATAAATTTAGTTACGGTCCTCAATTCACAGCCATGGCTACAGCTGTAACAAGCAAGCTGAAGCAATGCCATTTTTAACCAAGGTTTTCATTTCAAATGCAGGGCTGGATGCCCTTTCTAGGGCTCAGCAGGACCCAGGCAGCAAACAAGCACATCTGTACCAGGCCAGAGCCACAGCCCCACCTCACAATGTGCCCTGGCAGCAGACAGCAAATGATGGCCAGGGAAGAGCAGAGGACCAGGGTAAGTGCACGTGACCCTGCTGCTGCCTCATGTCCCAGCATCTGGTGATCTGCACCCAAGGAACTTCAAGGTAGAAGAAGTGCTTCTGCCTTCTTAAGTTCAGCTTGAGACACGCTGCTGTAAGGCGACGAATGCAAACTCCGTCCTTCCAGAGCGGGCAGAAGGAGAGGGTTCACTGAGTGTTTTCTGATGAGTTATTTGGACAGAAAAGCCTGAAAGAAATCCAGCAGTGTTTGGCAGTGATAGGTCTTGTACCGTCACAGAAGGCCGCTGGAGAAAAACACAGCCGGAGAGTTAAACCAGACAGTTCAGTTTCCATCGTCAGAAACAACTTGACTTGAAACAACCAAGCAAACTGAATTACTCAAAGGACATCCTATTTCACATTAAGCCACCTCAATTCTTAAAGAAAGCACGCAAACATCCTTGCCACAGTGCTAGCTATGTATGAAATACACCTGGTTTTAAGTAGTTGTCCTCTCCACAGGTAAGAGCGATACCATATGCAAATTCAACATGAAAAACATTTACAAGTTTCAGAAAAGTTAGTTATGAGCAGAGACTGCTAAAAGGTATGGCACTTTCCCCCTGCCATGGGCTGAGATAAGATAAAAAACCCTCAAAATTCCAAAAACCACCTCAATCCCGTGACCCCAGAGATAATATTTCACTGGAAATGGAGATGAATAAGGATCTGGAATCTGGCTCAAATTCCCATTGCTACTTATACTTTTAGCTAAATGTACTTTATAGGCAAAGTAAATGAAAAATAATAAAAAAAAAACACCTTGAAATAAATACAGGTGAGAGCCTCATGCTCCCCAGGAAGAGAGGGGTCCAGCCCTCTGTACCATGAGTAACCCCAGAAAGCTGTTTGAGGAACCAGAGATGTCACATCTGCTGTAGCCACCAGAAGGAAAAACATTGCTCAGTGGGTGGTTTGGGCCACAGCCTCTTCACTGACCTCAGGAAATTAAAAGCTTTCTTTCCCTTTGCTTTCAGCCCTCTTAAATTCAAACCTGGCTGGCTCTACAGTTAATAACCCATGGGCCATAAGCACCAGGGATGTGAGAGGAGAAATTCAGCTCAGACAGGCTGTTAGGGAGACCAAGACTTCAGAAAGGTACTTGGAACAAGGGGTCCCACAGAAAAGTACATGCTGTGCAGCACAAGGTTGGGTCAATCAGTCACAACTACAACTGGAAGACGAGCACATGCAGTAGGCATTAAAAATGTGCCAAACCTACAGTCAAACCTCCCATCTCTGCTCAGGTGGGAGAACAACGTTCTCACCAAAACCTGCTGGAAGGTTTGCAGTCAGGATAGTGGGTTTAAAAACTTACTTTTATCAAACACACCGACTGTAGCTGTGTTATCTAACAATACATCAGCTGTTATCAAAATTTGGGTCCATAGGTAGTCTAGCCTATATCACTACCAGGAACCTGAAGGCTGACCTAGCAAGGGAAGACTGAAAACTCATAACCCTAAAGCATGATATGAATTATGTCAAGAGGAAAAACAGGCTGCTTTTGAACCAGCATGAAACACACACATTTCCACCATCGTGTTCCCCTGAAAAGACCAAATCTGCATTTGAAGTACCAACAACTTTGAATCTTCGGGGAAAAAAATAAAGCGTTCTTTGCGCAGAGTCAAGCTTAGGCGAATCTTGCAGCAGTAATTACAGACACTGCCTCCCCAAGCCATCTGCTGTGGCTTTTATAACTCCTGGAAGGGCAGCAGGCAGAGCTGGTGGAGGAGAAGAGGAGACACATGTATCTCAGCAGCCAAAGCCAAGCTGCGCAGAAAAGCTGCGACACCGGTCAGGCCCAAACCAGGAACTTACATCCCGGTTATCCAAACCCCCTTCAGCTGGCAGACACTGATGGTGTTCATGTAACAGCTGGTTCTGCAGCCTTTTCAGATAAAAGGGAGTTAGGAGGTCAACCTCAAGGCAACTCATAACCCTAAGCAAGCCCAGCCTGGCACGACCTCGTCCCATGAATGAGCAAACTTGTGCTCTGAAGCCAGTCTGAGCCATCCAGCTTTCACATGCAAAAGAACATTACAGACACCAGCAAGGCCAACAGCTCTGCACACCTCTCCTCCAAGAGGTGATGCCAGTAACATGGCCTGAATAATTTAGAACAAGCTAAATCCCTCCTTTATCGGGACACGTGGGTTCCAGCCCGACGCCGATGACCACCTGCATGCTGATGAACACTTCGTCTGCAAAATGTTCTCATCAGCACAGTTACAGCCAGAAGAGGCAGCACGACACACTCACCCTAACCCTTGCTCACACAACCGCATGTTTCAGCAACGGGCCAAGCCCCAGGCACGCTGCAAAACCCACTTTCCTAGTACAGCTGGAGACAATGCCGATTAATTGTTTTGCCATCCATACAAAATTACTACAATACTCACTTCATAGGGTTGTCACAAGGATTATTTAACAGCTCTGAAGAGCTTTGAAGAAGAAAGAGAGGCTATTGTTCTGAGAACCATAGAATTGGGAACAATCTCACATGAATTTTGCATGACTGTGCATGTGTTGCAGCACCAATAGATTATTTTTCTCCACAAAAAAACACCCAAAAACCTAACAGTAGCTCATTTACTGTGGGCAACACATTAGTCAAAAATGTATTTTGTTTTGCTTGTTGATATATCCCAAATAGCTATCAACTTTGACTATTTAATTAATAGATTCAGGTGCTGTTTCTAGTCTCTCTTAATTAAGGGAAACATCACATTTTTTACAAAGAACTCAGTTTAGGCTGTCAGGGCTTCTAGCACACACACTATAATTACCTAAGTATTGCCAACACACAAGAACAACAAGAGGGGAGAAAAAGGAACTAAAAATTTGACTGAAACCTCTTTTAATTTACAGCAAATTAGAAAGTCTGCATGGAGAAGAGGTGCTACACAAAGAAGGATTCCAATGTCACACTGCTTTTATGCCTGACCATTACAGAGGTCTTAACATTAATGCAGAAACACTGTAAAGGTTTTTAATAGGCTTTTTTTTTCATGAATACACAGGCGGTGGATTCTAAGTGCTCCGCCATACACTCAAATCCACCTCATCTGTAGGGAAAACTTCTACCATTTCACTCCAAATGTATACGGAATCTTTACGCCCTTCCATTCCCATAAAGCACAGGGAGATCAACACCTGCTTCAAGGATAAGCATTTTCTTTTTTTCCCAAGCAGTCTCAAACTCCAGCAGTAATCACGCTCAGGCAAAGGGGTTGTACCCAGGGCAAAGCCAGTTTGGCTGAGAAAACTACCATTTCCACTACACAAAACTCCAAATGATCTTCAAACTCCTTGGGACATAAACCACATCTTTTGTTTGGAAAGCAAACACCACATCATTGATACTATTGCAAGATAAATTACAGTATTAAGACCAGTCAGCACACCAGCTTTCATTCCCCATCCAAGAGGAAACAGTTTCTTCTCTTCTTTTACTTCATCCTAGTTCTCTGCCAAGGAACTGGAACCTATGGGTGCACAAAAAATGCAGCATTGCAGTAGCAAGTTTCACAGAGCCTAGGTCCCAAGTTCCCGATTCCTAGGGGAGGCAGCATTCCAAAATTAAAGGGCCTGCTCTCCCTGCAAGTGATACGCCTTGGAATAGCAACGAGACTGGGGAGGTGTCTCAGAGATCAACAACCTCAGAAAGTTCAGGGTGCCAAGACAACACTGGCCCCCTCACAAAACACAGGCATGAAACAGAAAGGTGAGTCTAATCGGATCCTTTGCCTATTAGTCCAGTGGGAAGCATGTCATGTAGTGATGTAGTCTGAGCTGTACATCATCCCAATGCTTTCCTTGGCTTTTCCCTGGAAGATATCATAATCTCCACCTAGCACTTCCTCAGTTATGCAGCAGGCTAACCTGGCACAGCTGGTCACCACACTGTCCTAAAACTGTTTTGCACGGGTTTACAGTCAGAAAAGAGGAGCCCCTGTGGCTCTCAGTCCCTTTTTACAACATTGAGTAAATGTTTGGACGAGGACAAGAACGTAAGGTTCCTGCTTCCCAAGACAAATATTTCATCTACTAAACTGCACAGTTGTGCTGGTTAGACAGCTACAGGCACAGACTCAGCAGAAGGAGGAGCTCCTGCGAAGGACTGGACCCAAAGGCAGCACTCACAGATTGGTCTTTATGAAAAAGACCAGCATTTCTTTCATCTTTGCTATAACTTCTGTGTAACACCTCTAAGCGCTCAGCTTCTCATCACTGTCACGTTTTGCATACTCCTAAATGTGTCCAGACTCAAAGGCAAAGAAAATTTGAGATAAATTTTAGGTAAATCGTAAGTATTTTAGGTAAAATCATACCTCTTTTAGAAGCATTAAAAACCCCCACATATATAAGTAAAGGTTCACTTCCTTTTTAACCATTTGAAATTTGGATCACTGCAATTAATAAACCAAAACAGGAAACATATTATTGGCTTGGTGCACCAGCAAACAAAACACTTCCTAAATTATCCTAATTTTCCCTACATGTGCCTGTGTCCTAGTGATAATCAGTCCCCAACTTAAGTGCTGACTCACATCCAGAATCCTGACCATGATCATTCATCAGATGGCAAACTGTTTTTCACGTAACACATTTAAGAGTATGTTCATCAAGCACACAACAGAGGCTTTGGGATTATTATTTTATGTTATTTTAAGTTGGTTAATACCATAAGTAAACAAGAAATTTGGATAAAACTGTCACATATCTCTCTATTCCCTCCCTTTCAGTTTTACTAAAAAAGATGCTAGCAGTTACTTATTAATCCTAGCTCTCATTAAGAGCTACCCACAAGCAAGAGGTCCCTGGTGCTACCCTGAAATGCAAGACAGAGAATACTTATTACTGGTGGCTCAGCACCAGAAAGTAGTGGAACAGCCTGAGACACGAGGAAATTTTGAGTTCCCTTTGTTTTTTGTCATTTCTTTTGTTCTTCATCTCCTGATACTCAAGATACCAATTGCCTAGTCAGCTGGTCTTTGTTCAGGAGCTGACTATAATGAGACTATACATGCACCAACACTCAGTATGAACACTAAAAAAAAATGCCAATGAAAAAACTGGCAATTTTTAGCCACTGCAGACGATAACTATGTTTCTTCATCAGTACCTTGGCCATTCCCTCCAGAATTATGGTCTCATAAGCCAGAGAAGCAAGACTGAATGAAACATCCTTGGGTTTTTTATTGTATTTGCACAGAGTGCAGAAGCAACTTATCATAATTTATGGCTACTGTAAATTTAGTACAGGTGAACTCCTTGCAGTTAACAGCAATACTTTATTCACACCGGTTCCCCACAAAATGCAAGCCTCAAATCCAATTATTCCGTAATAGTTTTGTAAGTAAACAAAAAACCATTAAGGATTTGAAAACAATGCATCTTTCTGCTAACAGAGGCAGAGAGGGGAAAAGAAAAAACCAAACCAAAAAAACAACAAGCCGAAGCTAGCACAGGACTGTGCAACAATTTCATTTTGTAAGAAGATTATCACAGAGCAGAAAGCTTTAGCTCTGGCTGAGAAGAGAACATATACTCTATGCTAGCAGAGTTCCCTGTATTTGTAAGTGGAATTTTTTTCTGTTTGTTAATGCACCTCTTCAGAGACAAAAGAAACCACACAGGGAAAAGGAAATAGCATCCTTGTTTCTGTCCAACGTTACCTCAACTAAAACCCATTCTGATTTCAGCCCTTTTCAGGTACCCTTTCAACAGAGCTATCTGCAATGCATTGCTAAAATGCACCACAAACTTTTGACAAGTGGTCCTGCCATTTTAATCATGCTCAGCAGGGACAATCTGGTCAGGTGTTTTCCCTGTGCTTGTTGTATTCAAGCTATATTTGGAGACCAACTGTTCTCTGTCCTGCTTTCTCCAAGTAAGTATGTGCATAAGGGTGGAGAGGTGAAGGTGGGAATTAAGAGAAAAAGAGATAATAAGACTTCCTCAAGAATATATAAGACGGCCCTTAAAAAAGCCCAAGAAAGGTACTGACAGTAATGCACTTAATTTTAATTGTGAAGGTTTGGTAACAATAGATGTGAAAGGGAAGAAGACTAGAGTACACAGAAGGGAACCAAAAGCCAAGGCTTCTGTGGAAGTTACAGGAAAGACCAGAACATTTATGATTAAAATCCAAGGTTCAGACCTGTTCACAGCACAAGGAGCTCTGTAGCAGCCTAGTGCTCACTGCTGCAAAGCAAGTTCACTGCAGGTCACAACTACAACTCCATTTAACCACATCATCTCATACAAGCTCACGAGAAAACGAATGGAAACTGCACAAGTTCTACTGGTTGTAGAATCAAACTTGGAAAAAAATCCCAGATATACCTATCTGTGATTACACTGAACTTCATCCAAATGACCTGTAGTTCAAGCAGGGTCTCAAGTGAGGAGCGTCACCACAAAAGAAACACTGCCAAGACAAGTGGAGAGCTTTCCACTCTGCTCCCAAACATGCTTGTACATATCAGCAATTCACTGATGGCAAACATGCCATCTTGGACTCCAGCCTATTTCCCTTAGAGCAGGAGAGGGGGAAAGGCCATGGAGTTTATTTTGGGCTTTAAATTAGTAAAATAAAATGATGAGTTAATGAGATTATTATTGCTTTGAGGAATGAGCAGCAAGATTACTGGAAACTCTGCCACTCTCCTTACTCATTCCACATCTGTTCTCTGCCTAATCAACGAGGAAATATGAAGATTCAAAGAGGAAAAGATACTGGAGGGGAAGAATAGACAAGTGCGGCATCAAACAGGTAACACTCAGTGTCAACACAAAAATTCCCTTAGAATACAGTGCACTAGAAGCTATGAGGGGATCATCAGCATCCTTATTGATTTGGATGCCTACACATTAGGTTAGCACCTTAATAAATCCATCAGCATCCTCTGAACAGAATCCAGGCACAACAGCATCCCATTTGGTTGCCGTTCTCAGATCAATAGGGTTTGCTCTTCTCCATTTTGCACTCGCAAGCCATGCACCCAGGTACTGCCTGGCTCTTCGGAAACGGGTTTTCCTTGTTTCTTTCTTTTTGTTTTAAACCACTCTCCCACTTTCCGCCGATCCGTCCGTCCGTCCGTCCATCCATCCATCCTTCCTTCCTTCCTCCCACCCTCCCCCGGCGCTCGGCAGAGAGCCCAGCCGCCCTCCCTCCCAGCAGCGAGCAGCCAGCCTGCGCCTCCCGGGACGGCGTCCATCTCACCCCGGATGGGCAGGACGCGTTTCCAGCCGGGACTATTGTGCCCTTCCCCGCACCGCCGCCGTTCCCCAACCCCACACCCCCCCATACCCCCGGCCCGGGTACCGCCCGCCAGCGCACAAAGCGCAGCGCCCGCCGGCGGCACCGGCACCGCCGGACCGAGCCGGGCCGGGCCCGGCAAAGGCTCCTCCCGAGCCGCCGCAGCGGGGGCGGCGCGATGGGGCCTTTCCGAGAGGGGCTCCCGGCCGAGCCCCCCGCAAGGTGCGGGAGCGACGAGCGGGGGATGCTGCTCCGGCCGCCGAGGGTCCGCCGGCCCGCCTCCCCTCTCCCGCATCCCGGCGGAGCGGCACCAACCTGCAGTCCCCGCCGCCGCCTCCTCCTCCTCCTCCTCCTCGGGGAGAGCCGGAGCTGCCTGTGCCCGCTTCAGCCTCCAGCCCCCGGCGGCGGCGGGCGGGCTGCCCTCGGGAGGCGGGGAAGGGGCGAGCGGGGCGGGCGGCTGCGGGAGCGCCGCTCATTGAGTGCGGCAGCCCCAGCTGTCGCCGCCGCCGCTGCCGATGCTGCTGCTGCTGCTCCCCGCAGCCGCTACTTCCTGTGCGGCGATGGTTCAGTTCCTCCCGGGCCGCTGGGGGCAGGAGAGCCGGGGGGCGGAGGAGGAGGAGGAGGAGGAGGAGGGGAGGGGGAAGGTCGGGTCAGATAGCGGGGGCGGCAGCGGGGCCGCCGCCGCCGCTCCTCCCGCCCCGAGAGCGGCTCCGCCCCGCACAGCCCGGCCGGGGCTCCGCGCTGCCCGCGCCGCAGCGGGACCCGCCCGCTCGCCCTCCGCGCCCCGCACCGCGGGCAGCGCCCACCGCCGCGGCTCCCCGCGGGACTGGAGTGCCCCCCCGGCCCCGCGGAGGCGCTCACCGAGCTCCTCGGGGAGCGCGGTCCGTGCCCCTCCCGCCCGCCCGGCTCCGCATCCCGCGGCGGGGAGCGGAGGGAGGTGCCCGCGGGCCCCGGCCCTGCGGGGCTGGGAGGGATGAGGGAAGCTCCCGTACACGGGAGATGGGGGATCTGTGCGGGAGAAAGGCGGGGATGGAGCCGCGAGGGATCGATAGCCGAAACCCTCTGTAAAGGAGGAAACGGCCGCGGAACGGTGCTGATAAATGGCACAGTCCCGGGGCTGGATGGAGGGGAAGCGGCGGGGTACAAGTTTGGTCCGCTTTTCGGAATAATCCTTGAGAGATAGCGGTTTTGTTTGGCGTCTTACTCGTTCGCCTGAGGAGGTGACAGGACTGCAGCAGCTGCGTCTGTCCCGGCCAGAGAAATTCAACATGGTGAGGCTTTTATGGGCGATAATGAGTTGGAATAGGGAGATCTTCCTCTCCTTTCTTAGATGCAGCGTGAGGAAGCGCCAAAGCTCGGAAGTCACAACCTTTTATTAAAAAAAAAAAAAAAAGTAAAATTGGAACAACACTTTTAAATACAAGTGTCTAGCGTTATCCTTCAAACACCTTACTGATGCCACTAAATAATTATCTACACTTTGCAAGATGGTGAATGCTTGCAACTCTTAAAACTTTTTGTTCAAGATCACATATTCACTGCCCCTGAAAAACAGTTCCTTTTATTTGGTTCCAGAATACAGATTTTGGGGAGAGTAACATTAGGCAGTACAGTGGAAAGACAGTGGCCATAGTGCTCTTTGGATCTTCACAATAAAGCAAATACTACCCTCAGCAGCTATGGGAGACCTTTTCTAAAAAGTGGGTTTACCTGTTGTTTATGTTCCACATGTCCACCTCCTTTGCCTGTGATATGTGACAGAGCATCATAACCTACTTCAGAAAAGCACACACGAGCAATATGTAAATATTTATGTTCTGTGTTTATTTGAAGTGCCAATAAATCCCTTTATTGCTGTGCTTCTACTGCCATCGCAGAACTCACAACTGGTTTCCAGTTGTAGCTGAGTTCTAGTACAAAGCAGAGATTCTGCCCTTAGATTGGGTGCATATATTGCTTTTTCTTCCCCCTCTCTTCTCCAGCACAGCCTCTTGCTGGCAGTTCTGATAAGCCTCATCTAATGCTGCTCAGCCCATGCCAGATTGGCCAATCATAAAATCTTTGTCCAGTCTCCTGTGCTGGTGTGGCTTTATAGTGGGCTGCCATAAATTCCAGCAGCCTCCATGGCCTCCTGGAGAATACCACAGGTGATTTCAGTCCATCACATAGCTCAGAATGGAGACAGGACAAAGGCAATTTAGCCTTCCTGTGAGGGTCCTGGTGCTGAGCCTCCTGCTTGTCTTCATTTTCCACATTGGTAGCACACAGGTATTTGCAGCTCATTTTTTTTTCTGCAACTTCTGGGTTTGCACAAGGATACACAGAGAGTACAGCTTCCATTTTTTACCTGTGTGCACTTCAGTGTGCCTCACAAGTCCTCTTCCAAATAAGAAATCGCTCATTCAAGGAAATGATCTAATAGAAGTAGCTTATAGCAGTTTGATTGCAGAAATAGAGCATGACATCATTTCTTCAGTCAGAAGAATATTCAGATTGTATCACTGACAGAAGGAAAGTTAAGCTTGCCTGACTTGTTTTTGGTTTACCCAAATTTTAAGTGCAGCAAAACACAAATTCCCTGTATTATCTTATACTGGCAGCCCTACTTTGCACTTGTAGTGTTCAGTGAGAGTGTTGTGAATACAACAGTCAAATTACCAAAACTAAAATCTGGAAGGATGGTGCATTCGTGAGGTATTTTAGCACAAGACAGGTAAAGGAGAAAAAGATAAAGAGAAGGAAGAACATTTTAATTTTAGAAATAAAAATTGTGAATGTACAGAAACAACATGAAAAAAAATCCCAAAGGTAGCACCATAAAGTTTGCCAAGAAATTAATTTCCACCCTCCTGCTCAGCTGTGTTCTGACATCTTCTGGCAAATGGCATCTTCTCTTTCTCAGGACTTAGGAGAGCTCTGTGAAGTCCTGGTCATTACCTCTAGGGTAAAACTGAGAACAACTGTCCTGATATTTATCCATTATCATCCCTAGGCTTAAAATTAGCTCTTCCACAGAAGCAATTTTTGGTATATTCATGAAGCAAGATTTCAAATAAAGCACTACTAACCTTTTCTATTGAGCAAGATCCACTTTACACATCAAAGCAGTTGAAATCTATTTCAGAGTATCAGGAAAGCAGCTATTTCAGAGCATCACAAATGTAGGTTCTACTGAAAAGTCTCTTGCATTGATCTCCACTTGTCAGTTTTCCTGAATATGTGACTATAATTTGGAGAAGCAGATTTTCTCTCCACCTGAAGAGACTCAGTGTTTGAAATAGAGCTTGAAATGCACTCTCTTTGTACCCATCTCACCTGCTATGGACCCTCCTTCCCCAAAGCTCATTCTGGTCTCTCAAACTGTTTGTTAGAAATCACTGGAGAATGTTTCCACATTAGTTTTCACTACTGAGCTGTGTCTAAGTCATTCATGTTCAACACCCCACTGCAAGGGCAGCTCCTCTTTGTTTCCTGTCAAGCAGAACGAAGCCCCAGTTAAGTTCTGGAACGAGCAGAATCCAGGCAACCATTCACATGTTGAGACAGCAGGTCCTGCACGAGCTGCTGGAAGGTCGAGGAGGCCTGAAGGTGACACTGAACTGGGTCTCACATGTCCTTGAAAATTCAGGGGTACTCTGGCAAGTGAAAATACACAGCCTTGGTCACACATGTGAAAGCACGACATTAAACAACGCTGTTATTTTTTCTAGTGCTGACACATCCTGTCCTAAATTTAAGCTCTAATTAATCTGAGGTCTTAACAGAAAACCACATGCTGGCACAATGCATTAACGTGCACGCGATACAAAAGACGCAGAAAGCCAGAATTCATCTCCCGAAGTGGTTAATACTTTAAATCCAACCTAACTGAATATCCGCTTAGCTCACCAAATGTTCGGTGCTGCCTTATAGTCATTACTGCCCTATTGTCTGCCTTGCTGTGTTCTCTGTAGTGTTGTGCTGTTGATAATGACAAGAGAACAGAAACCTCTACCATGAACACCAATTAATTTGAGCTGAAATTTCTTAATGCATAAAACTTTTTCCTTTGGGAAAGCGTAGCCACCTTTCATTTGGTGAGTTTTTGAGTTATACAAGCGTTAAAAAAAAAAAGTCCCAATCCCCATAATTACAAATACTTCCAGTGTGGTAGAAGAAATGACAAGACACAAAGAAGCTGCAAGCTAAAAATACATATATAGCAGGCATTTCAGAAGGGACTGCTGATTTGGAGTGCCTAACTGTGTACACTTCAAGGGCCCAGCTTTTCAAAAGCTGTTGAGTTTGTATAAACAGTTCCCTTCCAGATGTCTCCATTATATATATGCTTGTTATTTTTTTCTCTCTCCTCTCCGATTTAGTGTTGGCTCAATTAGGAATGAAGGGAAAAAGTCTGAGAGACAGAGTCTCTTATGAGACTGGGACACAGGAATTCCTGTTTTAGGAATGCCAAATGATTTTAGCTAAAGGTGACATCCTTAGTTTTTCATCTCCATGTGCATACTTGAAAAAACTTCAGGCAACTAAGTGAAATTTAAGCAGAAGACTTAGGCACTACTCAGGAGGTATGGAAAGCAGCCTAAATTCCTCTTCTGCACTTTAGATATCTAAGTGCTTAACTAACATTGTGGTGGGAAATGGACTTTAAATCATATTAAATCCAAGTGTAGTTTATTTTGGATTTTCCTGATGCCTTGTACATTTTTTTGAATGAACACTTAATGAAACTACATATTGCCAGGAACAGATAAGCATGTAAAGCGTGTTCTTTACACGTCTGTACCTTTCAAAAGGGTGATCAAGTTTAAATAAATAAATAAAAAGAAATGCAACGTTACACTGTTCTATTGGGCAGAATTGAGGAAAATCAGTTTTGTCCCTTTTCCACTGGAAAATTAATTCTACTTCTTTACAGAAGAGTCTTCCAATACAAAAATCACATGATGCTGGGAAATAGGTCATGTTGCTCAGCGAAGAACAAAACCTCACGCAACACAAACACCCAATACACATTTTGCTGCAACTAAAGATCCTCACACTTTCTCTCAAAATTGCATTTGTTATCTTTGGACGTCCTGAGGTGAATTTTAGTTCTGTTCTTCTCACAAGGCACTTGGAGCTGAACCAAATGCTCTTGATTTATTCTGAAATTGCGTATTTTTCCCTGTAGTGTAAGGACTGTATTTTGTGTATCTTTTTAAGGGAAAAAAGTACCCATTAATGTTAGTGGGAGCTTTTCTGTACAAGGAAAGCAGAATCACTCTCCTATACACAGCTGAATCTGAAGAATTGCTGAATAAACACTAATTTGGTTTAGCCCCTCTTAACAGTGTGTATTCACCCCTTCTCTTAGTTTATTTTCAGAACCCCGAGCAAGACTTGCTGTCCTTGCCAGGCCTGTTTCCCACTGATAACTCAGGCAGCCCAGTGAGTGTAAACATCTCTAACTGCCCATGCTGAGGGTCAGATGAAATGAATCCAGCACATGCTGTGCTGTGTGGCTGCAGAAGTGTGGGTCTGGAAGGGACCCTGGAGATCCCTTAGCCCAGTGCTCATTTATCTGATCCAAGACCTACATAACCACCTCAGGTAAAATTAAGGGATCTTGTAGTGCACCCAGAATGGTTTTCATTTACAAAGAGAAAGCCTTAGGTTCAGCTTTGATTATCTCTTTACTTGGCTTCCTTTTAATGAACTTATTTTCTTGCTTGCATATATGGAAGGATGCATCTGATCCTGAGTTTTAGTGACCTGTTCCATCAACAGATTCTGACAGATTTTGAGCAGTGCACAGTACCCAGACCACGGTGTGGAAAAGACTCAGTTCGCCTTTAGAGGACATCTGTACAAAGAAGTAGGATGGGACAATGAAACCCTACTAAACAAATATGATCAAGGAAACAGAATCATAGAATCACAGAATCGTAGAATATGCTGAGTTGGAAGGGATCCATCAAGATCAGCAAGTCCAACTCCTGGTCCTGCACAGGACACCCCAAGAATCCCACCATGTGCCTGAGAGCATTGTCCAAACACTTCTTGAACTCTGCCACAGTTGAGTTTACTGGGCATTCTTAATTCTGCATTTCCTGATAGTCACTATAGACGTAGGAAACTGATTTGACGTTATTTGAATCTCTAAAGTAATTCTGGGAGCTTAGTCAATTGATTTTTCCTTTGCATTGCCAGAGTGGTGGATGTGGGCCAAGATGGGGATGCAAATGAAATTCCTCAGCTTCGGGAATGCATTAGGAGAGCTTCCCTGTCAACTGCTGCACTCTGTGTCTAGTAACACTCACACACCATTCAGTTTTGCTGTGTTTATAGTGGTGGTCAGCAATGCAGGCAGTGCCTCTGGATTTACAACTGGATGTTGACAAACCAACGTACCTGTTTTGTGTGCTGCTCCAGCAAAAACCTGCCCACTCAGCCTCCGCTGCTGGTTTTGGCCGGAGCTGCTGGCAGGCTGCCCTGTTATGTATAAACGTGTAAACCACTAAAAGATAAAAGACTGCAGCGTGCCAGGTCCCTAATATAGATGAACACTTGATTTCTTACCTCTGCGTGGAAGAAGTTGATTTTCCTGGCTTTGGAAGCGTTTGCAGTTCAGTGAGCTGCTGTTACATGGAAGGGGATGTGCTTTCCCACTGTGGTTTTGATACACTTAAAAATGCTTTTCTTGAGTAACCCATGGCTTTGCCAGCCTGAAACTCAATAAGCATGGTTTTAAAAGGGCAAAGATTTAGTGGTAGTGCAGTCTGTGGCATATATCTCTGTTGATTTATTAATGTGTGAATGAGGCCAGAGATGATTGTCCAATATTATCTGTCATCATCGTATACAATCCCTGATTTATGGAGCTGACTCCTTGGTTTCTCAGGTGTGGGTTGGTGATGCTAGTGGAGTCAGACTGGCATTATATCAGTACAACCAAGAGGAAAAACAGATCCTACTTGTGCCATCAATTAATGTCGTAGGCTAAAGGTATTAGATAAGCCCCCAAACTTAGGTGGGAACTAGTATGCAGGTTGTGGCAACATTTCTGCTAGTCAGGCTCATTTTTGTATGGTTTTGTAGTCTTTATGTGTTAATCTTTACACATGAGTAATTTTCCCAAGACAGTGAACTGAAAACTGAGTGTCACACTATCTGTTTGGTCTGTACATCGGTTCCCAATGTCTGGTTTATGTAATACCAGTGAATTTCTGTGCAGATTAGAATACATAACGTATTTTATTGCAGATTTCAATGTAATTGTCACATTTCTGAGGCTAAGTGGAGAAGAGAAAGGAGCCAGTGGACATCCCTCACCACGAGAGCATGAAAGGAATCTATAATTCACACAGCCTTAGGAACCCCATGGCCGATGTATCGCTGCTTCAAAATCCACATTCACAAAACACAAGTTCTGAGAAACTCCAGTTCCACAGTCGTGTTACAGCCTGAATTTGCCAGAGATGGAAATGATAGCAGGGTACAGCAGATTTGGTGTCATCAGCAGTGCTTTAGCATATCTGCGATTGGGAAGAAATGTTTGGATGCATTTGTGTCAGAAGAGAAAAGCAGCAATTACTGATAGGGAGTCTCTGAGGCGGATCCAAGTGCATCAGCATATGAAGCAGACTGTCTCTGCTCTCAGCTGAAAAAAAACCAACAAAAAACACAGTTGAAAGAACCAGGAATTCATGAAGTGCTGGTAAGTGTAATTCACAGTAATGAAATGCCCAAGTAAAGGAATTTGCTGCAAAGGAAATCCACAACAGGTGCTTGCCAGTTTTCAGCTGGGAGATTGGGACTGCAAAACCCTGTTATCATTGTACTTGCTCCCATATATTCACCGAGAATGAAGAGATCATTATAGCAAATTAGGCATGGGTCTGTTGGTCTGCAGTCTAGATTAGGAAGCGCTCCTTAATGCAAACATTTTCTGGATGGAAATAGGTTATCCATCAATCCAAGTGCAAAAACTGTGCCTGACTTCACAGTGAGACTTACACTCCTATGAAATCATATAGAGAAGTCAGCATTTAGAGGATTCATGGAAGAAACACTTCCCATTGTAAAGCAGAGACTGAATTTGAGGAACTACCAACCACCTTTGTCAAGATGAGGGGGGAAAAAAGTGCGGGACAATAACTTGTTTCTAAAATACTCGCTATAAATAATCTATTGGTAAGGACATAATTAATATTTCAGAGCTCAACCCAAGCAAACCCAAAGCAACACAGAGGCAATAGATTTTGAGAAGAGCAGCATCACGTCTAAGAGTTGACTTCAGTAGTAACATCATATCAATCACTGTGTGAGAAAGGACAGGCCTAAGGGAACAGGAGGCCAGCTGAAGCCATCCCAGGAAATTGCTCGGCATTGCAGACTGAATCAAATCAAAGGGATTAGTGAGTATGTGCAGATCTTCCAGAAGATCTCTCTGTGTATTAACACTCTGGAAGGGATTCTGGAAGCTGTAGATCTGACATGGCATTTTGATGTTTGCCAGGAGATACCAATAAAGGCACTGCAAGAAGAAAAAGACATTTCTGTAACACATTAGCAAGGCACACAGTCTAAGAAGAGAGACCTTTTTTGTACAGCCCATTTTATAAATCAGGATTCATCAAATTATCAGTTGAAGAATGGAGAAGATTCTAGCAAGAAGCTGCATGACTGTCCCACACATCAGTGCTTCTGCACTGGCCTCACCAAAGACCACTGAGAGGAAAGCGAGCTCCTGAAGCCACCAGATTTCAGAGGTACACACAGATGTACTATTTCATGTGTTCTCCAGGATAAGGGGCCAAATTGACCATCACTAAAGGCACAGAAGCCTTGCACGGTGCCTTGGATTCAGCAGTGCTGTACTGCACTGGAGTACTGGAACTTGTTTTTCTGAAACACAGTCCTGGGCAAGGCTCACTGACAACAACAGTATTAATAATATAAAGAAAAATATTAATAATATAAAGAACAATATCAATGATATCAATAATAATAATATCAGTAGTAGTATCATCAAAATCAACAACACCAATAATAATAATAATAATGCATATTCCCTGATGAGTGGCTTTTGAGATGAGAAACAGCTTGTACATGTTTCTGCAGGCAGCACAGCCTCGGGAGTCCTGCTATTTACAGACTTTTTGCAGGCTTGGATATCATGGGGCTTCCCATCAGAAGCTGTGGGATTCCCATGTCGAAGTGTGAAGTTCAGTGGCTGGTGCCCCTGGGCAATTCCCGACACTTGCCTGTGCCAAATGAGGATGCAGGTAGAGCCAGGAGATAGGGATTAACCCCAGACACTAATTACCACACAGCAGCTACCAGCGCTCAGTGCGCCCTGAATGGGTGCCTGGAAGTGAGAAACCGGAGACAGCTGCACGGTGTGTGCACTAATTAATTTCAATTAAGATCTGGAGGGGAAGAAAAATTACAATATTGCTTGAATTATGCACCTTGTATCATACCCGTGCCTTGCAGTGCACATTATGGGCATTCATCAAGAAAGAGTAATATGCCATTCCTTTATGGTGCATTTAAACAATAAATATCTGTATTTGTAATGTAAATTTCTCTTTTAACTCTGTCTATGTCAAGTTTAAGCATTCTTGCACCAAATACATTTGTCACTGATGGGAGGAGGTCACCATAAATGCATTAATTACTGACTGATAGATTGCTACAAAGAGAACGTGGTTATATCTAAAACAAGCCTGAAAACATAGATGTCTTCAGCAAAGCATCTTTAGAATCTGCTGCCTTCAGTGACGCCAAGGGCTGAAATTTCCAAATTTGTCTCACTGGCTGTAAGAGCCTTAAAAAGTAGAATAAGCCTCGTACTCTGGCTTTGCTGCTATTGCATTGCCATCTCAAAATCATTCCATAAAAAGATAATATCATCAAAACATGAAGAAGAGAAAGAAAAAAGAACCACATGCAAAATATTAAACCAACAGCTGTTCAGTACTAGAATAAGTGTAGCTGAAAGATTTTCTTACCGAGTGACTGAACAAAGCCTTGGCAAATTCTTGAAATATGAAGTCCAATTATTTGAGCAATCAGAATATCTGAAAAAAACTTTCTGAAGTTTTTAATTTGGAGGAAAGAAATGGGTAATCTTTCCTTGTCTAATAGTTGAAATACAGACAGGCACCAGAGAAGGTTCTACAGCAAATAAATCAAGAATATGAAACATTGACTCTCCACATATTTCTTATTTTCATTCTGTATCAAAAATGCTGGGCACAAATTAGTAGCAAATTAAACTTCTATTTTTTTACTGACATTATATCACTTAGTTCATTAGGAATGCAAAAATTAAGTATTTGGATAAAGGTATGCTAAAATAGGTAATTATTTTAGTAAATATATACACAGATCCTGTTTGCAAGAAAGATGTGTGATATAGTGTATAATTATATATGATTACAAAATTACCTGTTTCAATAGTTTTAATGCAGTAATAATCAACTTCTCCAAATGAAAACAGCAAAAAGGTGAAGGACAAAAAAAAAAACCCAAACTTGAGATTGATTATGTGTATATATATATTTTATATATATAAATCAGTGAATATCCAGCTATGCCTTAAATCATGATTGCAATGACTCTGGATTCAAAATTGGACTTCTTGAGTACCACAATTTCCAATCCATGAAAAACTTTTGCCTACAAGAAAGGGCTTTTTTTCCTCCTACAGAGTTTGACACGGGAATATCCCCAGCAGCAGAGCTTTTAAAATGCTGGCTGTTGAAATGTAAAGATAGGATACAGGCACACGTATCAACCTATCCCATATCAACCTGCTTCTCTTGCATGTGTGTACAGACCAGTTTTCTACTCGTGGGACTAACTGCTGAAAGTATGGTAAAGGTAGAGAGTGGAAATTAATACTCTGATTTTCTTTTTTTGTTTTACAATCAATAAGATACTGCCTCCTTACAATATATTCCATCCAACACGCAGTTTACAGAACAAGTATTGAGGATTAGAGTGTTTAATAAGACAGTCTGAATGTGGGTTTTTTGAAAAAAACCCTGTAAAAGTTACCATTTCCAACTGGGAGACAGCTCATTAGAAGGAATGAGCCAGCTCAAATTATGCCAAGAGGGAGAAACAAGAAGGCAAAAAGATCCCAAGGTAGTCTGTTATGAGTATGGATTATTTGCCTTGCTCTAAATTTAAGACATATTTAAGAAGGGGAAGGTTTTGGTAACTCTTTGGAGACTTTAAAAATAAGTCTACTCTGCTTTCTGTAATTTTTCCTTGTTTTTAATTGCTCAGGACTCCTGGATTCTGCTGTGGTAGCAGTCATTAAATCAGTGAATGATGCACACCAACATCTTGATGTTTATTTACCTACCTCTAAGCTTGGTTAGAGGTAGGTAAATAGCCTTTCCAGGTTTTGGAGGGTGTTAATTATTTGATTATAAAATACAGTGTGGCATCTGTGCCTGAAAAAAAAAAAAAAAAAAAAGCCTCCTGTGCCTTTTGAATGGCTTTTAAGTAAATTCTCCCACATCTCCCCAGTGTGGCAACCTCACTAGTCAAACGGAAAGGCAATCCTAAATTCACTCAAGGATGTTCAGTGTGCTGATTCATTTCTAGCCGCTGATAACTGGCTTGTGTCACCCAGCAGTGCCCTTGGCCCTGTGGGTACAGACAGACCTTGTTTATTGGGAAGAGGGGTACAGACACCTTCTCACAGTGGATATCTGCATGGAGGTGTTTTTTACTCAGACTTGCACCTTTTGAGCCCAATTCAGCACTTGTTAAAGCAATAGGAACCTTGGCTTGGCAATAGGAACCACAATTAGGAGGTGCAGCAGGCTGGGGTGGCTGGGGTTTGGGTTGTTAAATAGGTTTTCAAAGCTTCATCAGCAGTGTTGGACTATCAAGTGCTGTACCTGTGAAGGGAATTTTTTGCCACCAGCATGGGATGACACAGAAGAGAGGAGTTTTCTTCAAGTTATGCTGTTAAATGTCACCAGCATAAGAGGAAATATCTGTAATCTTGAATTAAAGGGTTTTTTTATGCCCACTGTCTGAAGATCATAAGCATTTATGATCATAATAGATACATACACCTGACTATTCCCTTTCCAGCATTAAAGCTTACAGCTGCTGTTTGCAAAACCTGCCATTCAAAGTAGTATGAAATTATTAGGTCTGAGCTTTAAGGGCAGCTTCTCTCAGGGAAAAAAAAGAAAACAAAAACAAAACCCAGCAACACAGCCAAATGTACTGCAGCAAACCAGAAAAAAACTAAGACAGGTCTTGAGAAAGATTAGTTCAGTGTAATTGCCTTGTCAGAAAGAGGAAGGGAGCGTCATGTTCGTGTTGTTTCCTCTTCCCCTAAATCAAGAAATGGAATTAAGTGAGACTGATGCAATCAGGGCTCCGTTTTGGCTGTGGTGGTGCAGCTGTGTCAGGCAGTGGCAGCTGAAATCTCTGCTGTGCACATGGCCGTGACACA
This sequence comes from Myiotriccus ornatus, assembly GCA_036023395.1. Lineage (NCBI taxonomy): Eukaryota > Metazoa > Chordata > Aves > Passeriformes > Tyrannidae > Myiotriccus > Myiotriccus ornatus. Next base: position 112,143,145 of record JAYRBT010000001.1, read on the forward strand.
GCACAGGCCGTGCAGGGGGCAGCTCCAAGGAGCTCTGCATTACAGCTGTCTCCAAAGAAAATACCTCAATGTTATTTTTCCCTCTTGTCCCCCTGTCCCTTTCTTTCTTCTCCATTTTGTACACACTGAACACTTTCCATGGTAGTGTTATATTCTACAGAAGGTCAGAAAAGATGCACAAATATTTACAGTAAATGCAGTATATGGCAGTTTTTTTCACCATTTGCCTGGATTCACCCACTAGTTAAAATCAAGATAAAGCCCATATGAAATGGAAGGGCAAAAGAAGCTTTCTAAGCACCAGTGTCCTCCCAGATTCAAAGCAGAGAAAATCAAATCATGGGAAAAAGAAGGCAGGGAGGTGGCCCTGGCAAACAAGGGGACAAGGTGATGTTTTGTGTGGTGGGGGTGACCAGAGGCCCACAGGCTGTGGGAAGTTGGTCTGGGGAATTCTGCACAGCCAGAAGTCATCACTAGGAAGCCAGTAATAACCAGTAATAACTGATGGGTCACTTAAGAGGGGAGGGTGTTATGGGATAAAACTATTGGTGATTGCTCAATGGAAACCTTGAGATAATCAAGTCGGCTTCCAAAACAGCAATCTGACTACCCAAGGAAGGTCATATGTGTTGCAAAGTTCACTCTGCTAATAAGGAAAGCAACATCCTGCCCAAAACAAACACAGAGACCACGGATTTCCAGCTCTTCTTCTCCTGGGTTGTGGTGCAACTCAGATCATGCAGACCATTCACTTGGACAGGTGCACACCAGCATGAGCATCAGAGCCTCACATGACACTCAGGAAATTTCAGGACTTTTGAGGAATTTGGAGGCTACTGAATGAAAATAGTTTCTGAATTAGGAACAGGAGCACAGACAACCACAAGATCTGGAAGAAATGCACAGCTGGCAAGTGTGATGTGGACTGAGGGATTCAGTTTTGATGCTCCAACTTGTATGTAGACAGAAACCTGTGCAGAAGTAGAACCTGCCCCCAAAGAAAGTAAACCTGACTGAATTGTTCAGGAGGGCAATATGGTAACAACTAATGGCAAAGAAGAACCACCAGCTAAGCATCAGTTTAGCAAAAAAATCATATCTGAAGAGAAAGTTAATCAAGGCACCAAAGACATGACAAGAAGAATGTCTAGTTTCCTGTACATCAGCACTTGATGACTGGGTAATTAATGAGGTTTGGGATTTCTTAAGCAGCTCAGCCTGTTTAGCTTAATAAGGAGAGAGTGATAATTATATGATAGGCTGTAATTATTGATCTACATGGGAACAGAAATCTGATAAGCAAGAGCCCTTCCATCTACCAAACGGAAGAGTCCAATTGTGTAGCTGAAATGTGAGGATAAATAACCATTACCAAGCTGTACTAATGTTGAATTTCCCATTTTTGTCAATCTATTAAAAAGCTGTAGCCATAGTTATGACAAATTTCCTACTTCTGACTATCTTAAAACTGAAAAAAAAACCCCAAAAGCTATGTTTGGTTGTTCTATAGGGCTTTTGTTTTTTGTTTGTTTGTTTGGGGAGGAGTTGTTGTTTTGCTTTGAGGTTTTTTTTAATTGTGTTCTCTACCAAAAAATGTGTTTCCAACAAGATTTTTGGGAAGGTGGGTTGTGTTATAGTGATGCTCACTGTACATAGTCAAAACTCCATGTGGTTTATAATTTGCAAATCCCTGTTTTGTGCAAACTCACCTTTTCAAGGTGCTTAGGAGGGGCTATCACAGGTTAAAGGAGTAAATGTTTGTAGGAACTGCTTGTCAAAATATTGGCATCCCCTTACTAAGGCATCCTCATTAAATCCCCCATTTGAAATCATAAACATGTGTGAGAAAGGCCCAGAGCTATGCAGAGCACCACTGGTAAAATTATAATGTTCTGGAGAGATTTTTCTCAAGTATATCTAAACAGAAAGAAACTTAAATCATTCAAAAGACAAAGGGAAATATCTGCAGCTGAGATTAACTGTCACATCCATCAAATCTTGGATGTAAGCCTGGTACTTTACACTAAGCAAGAATTGCTTCCAGATTTCCACCAGTCACAAAATGACAGTCAGGGCTAAACAGACCATGATGGGAGTACCAAGAGAATGGATGAAATTGGACAAAGTGTGAAGAGGAGTCTAAAAGCCCACATCTGGTGGCTTAGAAAAAGAAGAAAAGTTTCAGCAGAGTCTGGCCAGTAGTTTCATCCAGTCCTAGGATAAGTGAACACATCTCTAGCCTCCAGTAGTGAGTCATGTGGATGGTGCATTCACGCAGCAAGATGTATTAATAGCACTGGAATGGTCAAACATAGTGTGAACCTATCTGGGATTTGCCTTAATTTTTAAAAGATGAGCAGAGATCCAATGAAAGGAGAAGTTTTCTGCCCCTATTCTCCCTCTCCATTCAAAGCATACAGAAGCACATTGCTACCTGGAGGCCAAGGCTGTGGACAAATATGCTTGGCCATCCCTGGTATGTGAAGTATATCTCCACATGCAGAATCAGAGAATCATAGAATGGTTTGGGTTGGAAGATCATCCGGTTTCAACCTCTTACCGTGGGCAGGGACACCTTCCACTAGACCAGGTTGCTCAGAGTTCCATCCAACCTGGCCTTGGACACTTCCAGGGATGGAGCAGCCACAGATCCTCTGGGCAACCTGTGCCAGGGCTCACCACCCTCACAGGGAAGAATTTTTTTCCTAATATCTCATCTAAACCTACTCCTTTTCAGTCTAAAATGATCCCCCCTTGTCCTGTCACTGCATGCCCTTGTAAATAGTCTCTCTCCATCTTTCTGGTAGGCTACCTTCCCTGTAGGACTACAAAGACATGGAGAGCACTCCTTGGGTTATTTTTTCAGCTTTTCAGAGCAGAAGCAGAGCTGATTGTACAGCAAGGTTTAAAATCACATTGAATGCATTGATTTGCTCCCAAGGAAATTGTATACAAAAGAAGAAGCTGTTTGTACAAATGAGCCTCCTACAATAAAAAATAAATTAAAACAAGGAAACAAATAACGATACATACCCATTGCTTACTAAAAACTCTACCTATCTAACAATGTCTTTGTCTCTTTAGAGAGAATAATTTTTAGCTTTGATTGTGAAGAACACTAGTGGAACAGCTCTTGTGAGCCACAGCAGGTAAGCAGCAGTGCTAAAAGCATCACTAGGATTTTGCTATGGGACAGTAGTGAAACTGCTGTTGAGCCACCTAGGAAGATAAAAACTACAAATTCAGACAAAGATGTGATGACAGTCAGATTTCAAGAAAGAGCATTTCCACCCATTGTATCAGACTAAAGCTCATTTTCTACCCTAGTAAAGTCTGATGTATTTTGGGATATTTTCTTACCCAATCTTTTTTCTCATCTCCTAAGACTGTAACAAACCAGTCAGCTTACACCATTATACAACAACGGCCAAGGAGAGAACAGGGAATAAGACATTTCTACCAGCTCCATTTTCAGAACTCACATTAATCGAAACCAAGCACTGTGATACTTCTAAGCAGCCCTGACTGCTGACCCCTGGAGCTTTAACTTGTCATTTAAACAGTGGGGTTACTGCCTGTGTAAGCAATCCTGTCTGAGCTCTCCGTAATTTGAGGGGGGAAAAGAATTAAGTCAAACTCCCCCTGTATTTCCCTTATTCTGTTTCAATTAGAAATGCTGTGATTCCCAGGGTGAGAGCCCGTGGAGCAATACTGTGTTTGCTTTTCATTCAGCACAATTAATAGGGGATCTGCAGGAACCCATGGTGGTGAGGGCAAGTTTCTCTCTGCTCACTGCCCCAGACCTTGCCCCAGGCACCAACCCTGGAGCAGAACGTGGGTTCTGAGCCCCTAGAGCATGCTGCTGTTAGGGTAGGAGCACTACTTCCCTAGGGAGATGGGAACCACTGCCAGCTGGAAAGGGTTCCCGCCGTGGGCAAGGGACAGAGATTTGTTTGGAGCAGGCCTCGGTAGAAGAATGTAAATTTGGGAGCTGAGCATATAGATAAAGAGAAATTAATCCATGAACACACTGGGGGTAGCTGGAGAATCATAGAAGAGTTTGGGCTGGAAGGGGCCTGGAAACTTTGACATATTAAAAGGGATGGGAAAATGCCCATGGACTGTGTGTACAAGCAGCCAAAGCCCTCGGCATTTATCCCCCTTCTGTCCCAGCTCCTTTGGGCTGTGCCCTCAGCTGGGGCAGTGCAGCACACCCAAGCAGAAGCCAATTAAACTTCCTCCTGCACACCAGCAGAGACTCTCTTTTTAGCTTCAGAAAGCCGCTCTCCGGGGTCTAAATTGAACTTCAATCTACAATTGAGCAGCTCTATGGGGGCTCTGCTCTCGACTGGAGTACCTGGGAATTACTGCAACGTAAACAATAATTTCATCATATTTGTGTGAGCCTGTTGTTGGATTGCAGAGTCACACATCACAGTTTAACATTCCTGGCATAAGGTTGCTTATGCATAGTCTTGCAGAGGGTTTAACTGGGAGGGCTAGATAGCTGTGAAGGGGTTGCCCTGACATTTCCTCTGAAGATATTATGGGTTGCACTGTCCACACCCCAACAGATCCATATGGAGGGCTCTGCTTTAAAATTGGCTTTTTTTCAAGGCTCTTCAGAGAGTTTCCTTGCTTTGCTTTTCAAATATGGACACAAGAGAGAAGGAAACACGTATCTAAAATATTTCACTGTTGTAGGTTTATTTTTTCTTTCATTTTGCTATAGCTGCATACTATTTTCCTCCTCTGTAAAGTGGCTTTAAAATATACAGGCTTAAAAGGGCAGAGAACACGTATTTTTATTTAGTCTAACTAGTTACTGCAGAAAGCTGATGATCTGGATACATTTCCCATGTGCAGCTTTGACTTCACAGCAGTCAGCAATAACTCTACACTGACTTTGTGGAGCTGAGTGAAAGGAAAGCAATCCAAAATATCCAAAGTGTGAATACTGTTGGTGTCTTCTCTTTTCCAGAGATAATACCTCAACACAACCCATATCGAGCAAAAATCTAAGCAAACCTTGGCCTGACTTTTGGTTTTATGCTTGAAGGTCACAAGCCTCAGTTTTGTTCAGGCTGCACATGGACCTACTTCCAAAAGCAGTGGACTCTTCCCACAAGCACATCTGCACTCCAGGAAACAAGCCTTCCCCCCAGTCACACTGCTGTGTTAAGAAGGAGGTTTTGTAATATATTGACAGTAAAAATCATACATGACCTTGTTATTTAAAAATTAGATCTTGCACTGAGTCTATAATAAAATGTCCCAAGAGGGTAGCACAGGTCATCCCCATGCCAAGAGACACCAAAGGATTGTTGAAACCAGAGGACTCCAGAGGGCACCAAAGTTATCCAGCTGCAAAGCTGATGGATGTCAGAATTATGTACATTGACTTTTTTTCCTTACCTATGGTGATGACTTTCTGTTGTTACCCATCACTGTGTTGCAGATATTCCCAAATCTGAGTAATAAACTAGGAAATCATGCTGAACTGCAAGGACTGCAGCAGTAATTAGTAAGATTCTATTTCCACACTTTGCCTGTTTTGCGTTGAAGTAATTTTGCATTAAAGTAATTTCTGTGGCAGGTTAATTGCCTTTTTTTTTTTTTTTCTAATGAGTTAGTTCCACTAGCTTGGTTAATTATACACGCACATTCTGAATTCTGCTTCTTATTTACAGCAAAGATAAGATAACTCCATAAACGTGCAGCTTAATTTTGTGGTGAGTTATGGGTGGTGGAGGCCACCACAAGAATTTCATTAGCCTCAACTCAAAAGCAATGGCAGTAATTGCCGTAAGGCTATAAAGATTGAGAAGGGTGTCATAAAAACACAGCAGTGGCAATAAGAAATGTAAATATTTTTGATACCTGCAGACCAGATAATCTCTGTAGGCAATGCATCGTGTCGTACACATTTGTAATATTTCTCCCTGTGCGTCCTGTTGGCTGCAAGAAACTTTGCCATGTTAAAAGTATGTGAATGCCTCATTGCCTGAGCATTCTGAGGAGTAACAAAGTCTCCTGCTGTCCATGCCCTGCTCTGATATAAAGGTAGTCATATCACCTTCACCGTCTTTCACAGGGGGAGTCAACCTTCCTCTGGCTGTCACTGAACAATCCCTGCCTCACAAGCAAAGAGAATTCCAGCTCCTCTCTCATCTTGACCTTCCCTGCAGCCACTGAGCAGAAGTGTTTCTTCACAGAGCATGCAGCTTAAATCACAGGGAGACTCGTGAAAATGAGCTCTGGCAACACCAACCCAACAGCTCCTGGTGAAGGTAGAAGTGCCTTCAGCACAGAGGAGACAACTCTGCTTTTTCCTGTCCCAGCAAGAAGAGCAGCAGAGAGAAAGGGTGTCCAGAGAACAAAGCTGAGGAATGCACAGGCCTCGTTCACAGGCACCAGGGCTTTGACTCTGCCTGGGCACATCTCCTCTGAGGAGCCAAAAGAAAGTAAAAAATCCCACAGTGTATATGCTTTGCTGACTCAGCAGCTGAAAAGGGCACCGAGAGCTGAACAGCTAAGAAGACTGCAGAAAGCAGACCAGGGAAACATTAATATAATTTGAGCCCTTCAGAAATGCCAGAATCTCATCACTCCCTTCTTGTGAAGGTGTGTTAGTGGTAGTTCTGTAGCCACACTGTCCTGCACAAGCCCTGACAAGTCAGTCTCCTTTTCCTAATACAGCAAGTCTCCTAAGAAAGATGAAAATGCAGTAACTTGTATGCAGCTCCAAGCCTGCAATCCTACTGCAAGTAAGGCAAGCATTACGCTCCAAGAGCTAGAATGGTGCCTTCACACATGCAGACAAACCCTAGAAATGTTAGAGACCAAATACCTCCATTTTGCTGTGCCTCTGAGTCATAATCCTTAATGAGGAACAGGCTGTGCAGCTCCCCGAGCTGACATTGAGGAAAATAAACACTGCTCTGTGAGAAGCAGAGTTGAGATACCTTGCTTTTCTATGGTCTTGCATCCCACAACTCTGCGCTTCATACAATATCCCCTTCAATCTTCGTTATGTCTCCTGCAATTCACCCTTCTCCTCTAATTTCTCCAGCCCCCCCTCACATCTACTCATTGCTGCATCCCATGGATGTGCACATCCCTACACACTAAGTCAGAGGTGGTTTTTGTTGTGGCCAGTTCCCAAGGCACCCTGCTTGGGCAGGATGCACCTGCCAACTGACTGTTCCACAGGTCCAGCAGTGACTGCAGCCTCTCCCAGAGGAGAACACGTGTGGGAACTTCAATATCTCCGTGTCTCCAACTCACCTCTCAAATTTGGATGAAACTGGTCCATTTTGAGAGGGGGGAGTGACACAGCGAAATCTCATGGTCTACAGGAGATGAGAAAGAACTAGAGGTTTTGCAGCCATGGAGATACAGCTGGCAACGCCAAAGCCCAAGCTCAAGTGACATTAAGTAGCCAGTCTTTCTGGCCTCCTTTGGCCTGGCTGCTTTAAAGCTTTAGTCTCCATACCAAAACTGCCAGACCCCTGAGGCTTTGGTTGCACAGCAAATAGCAGAACTGCTTAATGCTGGCTCAGCACTCCCCAGCAGAGCTGCCCTCATCCCTCTCTTGTGATGTCTGTCCTCTTGTAACAGCCCCTCAGGCAGGGCTGACTCAAGTGTCCTCACAGTCCTGTGAGGGACAGAAACTGGAAGCTGATCTGACTGCAGGAAAATAATTTAAAAAAAAATAATTTAAAAAAAAATTTTAAAAAGTAGAAAAGAAAGAGAAAAGGGGAAAAAAAAGGCAAAATGGGGTAGGCACAGGAGCAAGAGAGTTCATGGCAGCGATCACTTAAGCCAGCAGCACTAATAAAGAATCATCAGATATGCCCCGAATGTAGGCAGGGCCTCAACCCTCAGAGCTCAGGGAGGTAAAAGCCAGCCTAATACTGGCACTGGTCAATTCCTCCAAATAAGAAGGCAAGATGAAGGTGTCTCTGAGCTGCAAGCAGCCCTGCACTGCTACAAGCCCCTTAGCTGTGAGAGGCAGGGGGCAAAGGAGCCCTGTTGAGAAGCAGCTGGCGGAGCCCATCTGCCCCTGCCACATAAAAATACAGCAAAGCTCTTTCTGACAAAGGTGAAGAAACAACAACACATCTCAGTCACTGAAAAGATATGAAAATTCATCACTTCAGCTGTCCTGTTGCAAAGCCTGTACTATCCCTTAGGGGAAAAGAAAGTCAGCTGCGTTCCTGCCCGTTTTCAAAGGCTATTTCCACCTAGGAGCTTGTGCACAAAGGCAAACAAACAAGCACAAGACGCTGCAGAGCCTTCATCAGCTTTGTGAAGTGCTGTGTCCAAGACAATAAGCCTGACTGAGGGACTGAGCTTGACCTCAGGCTCACCACTACAGCACAGAGTATGCAGAAAGGCTGCGTGGGCAAACTCAGAGAGCTTGACTTACAGAGCCACTGCAGTCACTGATTAAAACTGAGCTGATTCCCCTTGACCAGGTGAAAAAAAAATCAAACAGTGAACCAACAAAACAAAACAAACAAAAAAACAAGAAAGCAAGGCAAAAAAATGCCCAGGGACTTAAAACTTCTGCTAGAAGGTGGTAGGAAAGCCATATATAGCACATCTGCCACGAAGCAAAAGTTACTCCTTTGTGGAGATCTGTAACAGAAATAAGTCTGTTACAGAATGGAGCATGGATAGAACTGTGGCTTTGAAATCACCAGGAAAAAAAACAGCAAAACAAGGGTTAAAAGAGCAGCCTCTGCCAGTACCCAAGGACAAACTGACAGCTATGATACACTGGTGAAAGTGTTTGTGCCAAGACCAGAAGGGCTGTGCTCAGATAAAACCACAGCTGGGATGATTCCTCGACAGCAGATCCCACACGAGGAAGGCAACAAGATTACAGGATGTTGCATGGGCCGTTCAGCCAGGTGGCACCTCCAAGAACCCACAAATGTGGAAGCACAGAGAAAGCACAGCAGACTTTGCTAACATTCATGAGGGGTAAAGCAAGCAAAATTCTGAGGCAATAGGGTGATACCATAACTGCTGGCTTCTAACAGATATAAAAGGCCCATCCAAACCCAATTTGCCATCACCAGTGAAGAGGACCCTGTGTCTATTATTCTCCACAACAGACACAAGTGGTCCTTGCCCAGACTGGTTGAACACATGGATCTGTCTCCCTCTGCATGACTGTGAACAGGCTGTGAGTGTAGGGGGTAAAATCTGGCCAAGAACGAGTCTGAGTGAAATCACTTTTGTTTAGTATAAAATCCCTTAAATTTTAACAATTTTAAATCCCTTAAATTAAAAAAAAAAAAAAAAAAGTGAGATCCTTCGGTCCTCACTTTCAGGTTTGCTGCTCTAGTTTACTGCACCAGAAAGCGTAAAGACAAACAAATAAAAAGGTTCATAACTCTGAGACATGATCTATTCACCAGCTAGTCCTGTCTCTTGTAGTTTTATTTTCTCCTAAAAGATTCCACTAACCGGATGATTTTTTTTTTTTTATTTGCACTTTATCTATGACTGCAGTAGCTGAATAGGTGGAAAGGGTTTAAAGGTTGGCAGCTTTCCAAGTCCATCTCTCTAATCTCCTAGGTCTTCTCTTCCTCTTCCTTCTGCTGCTTTATTGGAATGGGTGTCCCACATCCCCTGACCTCAGCAATAGACCACTGTGTTTGGGAACTGTCACAGCAATGAGGTGAGTGATCCTTTTCTCCTCAGCATTTCCCATTCCTGCCTTCATCTGGTGATGGCAGCAAAAACAAAAGGCAAGAAACCAGAATTCTGCCAAGATGTCTGAAGCATCAGGCTGTGACCTCTCAAACCCCCCTGAAAACTTCCTTTCAAAACAAGCACTTCCTGCAGAGTCCCTTCTTGTGTTCAGTGCCTACTCTGTTTTGACCTGATTCTTCCTAATGCTTAATGTCATCTCCAATATCCCAATATCTCCATGTTATATATGTGACATGAACACCCTTTATGGGATTATCAGTCATTTTCCTCCACTTAATAGGTCCAAAGTAATGCCAGATTCAGTGGCTCTTCCCTGTTCTTCTGGAAGTTGAGATGCAGAGCCATTAGAGAGACAACTACTGTCTTGTTGGGCATCTTCCCATATTTTAATGCAAGGCAGGAAAGTGCCTTTACCATGCTAAAGCAGGGTCATGGCATAGCTGGAGCAGGATGAATGCATTTAGCAGAGCTCAGAAGTGATTGAAACTGTCACCAAAAACCAGGAAATAAACTCTCCAACCAGTTTGTTAAGCTAGAAAGCCAACACTGCTTTATCCATCGTGCTGGGTACATGGGGTGTCTCTCCACATAACGTGCACGCCCAGCAGCCTAACAGACCAGGTTATGTTCATGAAACTAATACATATTCACTACATTTCTCTTACATATTCATTAAATCTCCTGAATACATGCATTTATGCTGATTTTTTTGTAGACTTGTATGGCTGTGGCTCTGGATCTTCTAATGAATCTCTTCTCCTTGAGAATGTCTCAAATATGTGGTCCGGTCGTGATGCACTTCTCTTCTCATTCTTTGCTCTCTTGCACTCTATCTTTGTTGTCAAAACTAAGACATCTGCTAGTACATATCAATCACTGACACAGGTAAATAAGGAAGCACTAACTTGCACAAGACTCATTAGTCATAGAGGTAGGGAGTTAACACAAAGCCACATTAATCTCTGGCGATTGTACCAATATTATAAGGTACAACACTAAGCATTAACCACAGATATAGGAATCAAACGCTATTGTGCTAAAGTTAGAAGAATTTTCCAACGTTTTCCCCTACTGCTGCATAGACTCCTTTCTAGAGAAACATAACTTACTCAGTAGCAGAACAAAGTGGGAGATCTCCCCACCCTGGACACCCTGCCATGCCCAGCTGCTCACTGGAGTGACCCACAGCTCCCAGGGCTCTTCACAGCTCTGCCCCTCTCCCCTCCTGCCTTAGGATGATCCAGAATCGACCACGTCTCTCCTCTTTCTGAGAGAACTGCTCTGTCTCCCTGTTCTCCCCCATCCTCTTGAAGATGTCCATGACCAGCCTGAGACCCTGCACAGTTTCTGCCCTACCTGTAAACTTAAGATAAGAGTTCCTCTTGCTGCCCAGCGAGGATCTGAGCCAAAGTGTAGGCAGAAAATCACCTATGCCAATCCTTATTTGTGTACCTGCTGGGGGATTTGAAGCTTTATATCTGTGCTGCAGCTTCTTGTAAATAAAAATATTAAGAGCAGGGAAAAAGCCTCCCGATGTGATCCTGAGGTTTTTTTCCCAGACTTGCTTTGGTGGCTGTGTAGGATTGAACCCATCAGTGCCCCTCCTTTACCTACTGGTAAGAAGGGACAAATAATACATCTGCTTCTTGGTTTGCAACCAGCATGAGCTTGCAGAAATGTGAGAGCAGTCTGGTTAGGGAAAAGGCTGGATAAGTGCAAACTTACAGTTCACAGTAGTCAGCAAGAATTGGTTTATGGCTTTACTTGCCAGGGGCTTTGCACAAGCAAGTTCTGGCTTTGAAAATTCCTGTCTCTGCTCGGTGGAAGTGGAATATTTCTACCACAATAATGATAGGCCTTCCCCCCAAAAGTGGCAACTTTCATATTTAACCTCAAATATTTATAAATGTCTGATAGTATGTAACTTCAGAAGAAAATGTTGATATGTATTATTAAGAAAGGGTACAGCCAAGGCTCAGTTTGGCCAAGGTGTTAAAGCTAACGCCTCTACGAGCTGAAGGCTGTTCTACCTACTTTTATCTGAACCTGTGTAAATGATGGAATAGCTCAGCTATACAGTAAAGTTCTCATAATCCATATTATCACTCCGGACCATGCAGTCACCTGTGGTAGCTATTGTGCTTCTGGCTAAAATGATATCTTTTTCCCTCACATGTTATTCATGCAGTATGGAAGGAAAAAAAAGAAATCTTTGTGCTTCTCCAGAAATTTTCAAAAGGTGAGAACTTCTCTAAGCCATGAAAGACAGAATCATCTTTTCAACACTCACATTTCTGGAATAATAGCATAGATATATAATTTCTTGCAAGTGTTTTATACCATGTGTTAGAAAACCCACACAAAAGGAAGTTGCTTATTCAGAATATCAGAGACACAATGTGGGCTTGCTGATACAATGAGAGACGTGTCTTCTGTGTCTTGGTTTTTGTTTCATTTTTTTCTTTAACCACCAAGAAACATTTGGATGCTAAATGGGAGAAGTCTGGACAGAATGTTTTCTGCAGCTGAGCTGTTGATAGCTTTGCTATTTCAGAAATCACGGTTCATCTGCAGAAAATCTATACAGCAGAGGATCAGTGACTTTAAAGAGCCAGAACACAAACATGCTCTGCCTCACTCCTCTCCATGTGCTGCACAGAACAACAGAATATCCCACATTAATTTCCAATCCTAATCAGTTTTCTCTCACTGGAGACTCACACTGGTATTGTCCAATATTTTTTAATTAAAAGGCTTCTTCACCCTCTGGGGAGAAAAAAAATAAAACCACCACCAAACAAACAAATCCCCAACTAACAAAACCAACAAAACAAAACAACAAAAAACCAAACAAGCACCTGGACAGGATTCTTTCATTTCCAGCCTGTTTCCCTTTTCCTCACTTATTTTCTCCACTTACTGAAACACACTGGTGTGTGCATGTTTTATTTGACTTAAAATAAACCCAACACTTTCAGTCTCAGCACGTTTTAACACCAACCAGTTGCCTGGTCTGAAACCACTGATTTATACAATTTGGCCATTTCACAGTTTGGACATGAAGACTATTAGAACATTGCTCAGAAAGAATCTCTGCAAGCCACACAAACTTCTCTGAAGAAAATGATTACTTGGCTGCCCCAGCTCTCATCACCATCAGAGGAAACTTTGTTTTGCCTTTGCCTTGAGGTGGAATGTTCAGAGACTGTGTGCAATTTCTTCACCTACCTCAGACACCACTGTTCCCAACATTTCTTGGAAATAAGCACGCTGAGCAACTTTTAGCTTGCTTTCATCTGAGAAACTACAGTCCTCTGCTCCCATTCCCACTAGTCCCCCTGCTTTATTCTTTTTTGTGTACCTCACTGGTGCTGCTGAAAACAGAAGCAAAGTATTAGTTTCATTTCAGTGACAAACTGGCTGTATTAATTTCCAATCCTGCCTTCACCATGTGACAGCCCCATTTCTTCACCTTCCTGATGCCTGAATTCTTTAATATTGTTTTTGCTGGGTTTTGTTTGGCTGGTTTGTTGTTTGCTTGGGTTTTTTACTATTTCTATTAACAGCTTTTGCAACATCTATTTCACCTTGATTCTTGGCAATTTTCACTTTCTTCCTGCACTTCATTGATCCCAAGTCATCAGTCTTGATGTCTCTTTACTCTTAAAGTTTGTCCTGGGATTGTTATTCTCTCCTGATGACCCTTGCCTTTTCCCAAACATCCTTCCTCCTTTTATTGGATCCAAACTCCACATTGTCATTTAATAAAAGATGCAAAAAACTTTCAAAGCCCACTCTGCAATTAAGCTTTCAAGCACATCACAATAGCCAACTTCACAGAGATTAGCCCTTTTAAATCAAAAAGTATTTGAAAAAGTATTATTATCATTGAAAGTATTACAATCAAATGCATTGTTAATATGCCTGATATTCCTTTCATTTAATTTAAAGAAATCACTGGTTCCAAAGCTAATTTCTAAAACCAGCACGTTATAACATTCTTGTTTTTCACCAAATCAAAACTTCAATGCATCCACACATTTAATTTTTTCAGTAGCTGTGTGGGAAATAATAGGTTGATCTCCACTTCCCAGAACATACTTTAATCTGGCAGGCTAGCGACAGTTCTCAGTAGTATTAATCCAGACAATGCTAGAGAGGCCATTAGCTTGATCCAGGTGATAATTATTCCTTGGATCTCCTCTATCAAACCTCTAGAAGTTATTCTAACACTTCCCTGCATCCCTAGGGTGATTTGGCTTCGTGCATGGCATCATTCTCACTGCTGTGCTTTCTGCCCTGTTGCAGAGTACATATTATCTCCCTGTGCTCATTTTACAGGTGGGTACATGTGGCACCTACACAAACAGCACCATCCTAGTTGTTCTTTTTTCAAGCAACCCTAATTCTTGACTCATTTACAGAGATTTTTTTTTTCTCCAGACTCAGGTCATACCCTTGCCAGGCCTAGGAGTGCATCTTCTGAGGGTCACTGAGGCTGGAAAAAGCCCTTGCTTCCTCAATATTCATTTCCTTGGTCGTCATCTGAAGGTGCAACAGGAGGACAGAAAGGTTACTTTAGGATGGTAGGAGGAGAAACAATTCCACCTTTGGTCTGTGGTCCTCTTGTAATGAACTGTAGTGAAAAACAGGGGTTTACCATCTGTAAGTTTTGCAAAGCTGTAAAGATTCTTGTTGTCAATGAACATGCTAGAGAGATTTTTCTATACTCTTATAAAAGTGTGTTGGTATTTGCTGTGAAGAAAAAAAAAGATCTGGGCTACATAAAGCTCTGAATAATGGCTTTAAACCTCATCTGAAACTCAATTGTTTCTCCCTTCCCTTTAAAACTACTTTTCTTTGACAGTTCTCTGTGGTTTTGTATATTAGATTTAAGGCCCTTTAGTTCTTATTGCATATCAGCTTTGCTGATTTCGTATCATAGTAATACACCAGTTCCATAACTGCTCTGGGGGAAAAACAAACACACAGCAAAAATCACTGTGGCTAAAAACACTCATAGAATTACCAGAGGAAAGTCTCTTTGTCAGACTTATTTTTATTTCTGGGCACCCCACAGTGTTTACCCTGGATACATCTGGACTCACAGAGCCCTTAAGAGGCAGCACTGAAATTTAACAATTCGAACCAAACTTGGTTAAAATGATAACCTGCAGTGCAGCTTGGGAACCCATCTGTTCCTGACTGCTGTTAACTCCTCTCATCATGCTGGCACACTCTGTGCCCAAGATTAGTCCCATCAGAAAGCGTGAGCGCCAGTCAGTGCCTGAAAATTTGTGTTTGGACCTGGACACGACTCCTAAATGCTTTCAGTACTGAATGACTCAAGTCTGGCTTTCCTTGAGCTGAACAGAGCCTCACTCCCCACAGAGTTGTGCTTATATGAGCAGGGCACCGAACGAGTAAGGCACTTCTCAGAGTAAGGAGAAATCAGGACAGAGAGGGGACGGATGTCACAGAATCACAGAATGGTTTGGGTTGGAAGGGACCTTAAAGATCATCCAGTTCCAACCCCCTGCCACGGGCAGGGACACCTTCCACTAGACCAGGTTGCTCAAATCTCTGTTTTCTTTACATTGCAATGCTTCATCCCTTCCAACTATGGAAGTCTCCATCCGATTTCAGGAGATCAAAGCAGCACAAATAAAATGTTGCTGAGTGGAAAAAACCCTGCAGCATGAAAAGAAACCCAAACCATCAAAAAAGAAACATTGATTTTGTGACCACACAAGATAGCATTCAATGGCCACAAATGCCATCAGACTCTCTGCTTTACGCAGGATTTCAGATTAAGGTTCTTGCTTAATAAGAGTCATAAACCACTGAACCCTAACAGAACAAACAAAATTATCTCCTATTCTGGGGACAATTGTCAGCAAATATTGTAATGGAATTACTTCAGGCAGTTAGAGTCTCTTCCTTAGAAAATGTGTTCTCTCTTTACTGAGCATAAAATGCTCTGAAAATGTGCAGGCAGATCAGTGGTGACCCTGTGAATCACAGCTTTATGGTAGTCACAGTGCTCTTCTCAACTCAACAGTCCCAGTTAAAGCACCAATGAATTGCAAGGAGAGGGAAAAAAAAAAGAGGGGAAAAAAAAAAAATCACCTTTGTGGTCCTGCTGGGAATGATGGTGTAAAGTCCATCTGGCCAAGATGCTCCCTGAGTGCAGGGACGTGAGTGGCTGCTCACGCTTGTTCAGAGCAAAGGGCTGACTAACTCACGTCTCTCTGAGGATTGCCAGCAGCATTTGAATGATTCAGCAGCTGCCAAGTACAGGCAGAGCAAGTAATCACTCCTTATTCACTTCCTCCGTGGTGTGTCTGATTTCACATAGCCCTGTCATATCTCCTCTCTCTCGCTGCCTCCGTTAGACTGAACTGTCCTGTCTTTTTTGTTTCTACTTGTACAGCAATTGCTTCACAGCTCTCACCAGCTTTGCCACCTTTTCTCTGTCTTTTCTGGTTCCCTTTACATCTTTCCTGTGATGACATGAGCGGGGCAACATGAACCTTTCAAAATGATGGTTCACCACAGGTCTGCTGAACGGCAAAACATCCCACTCTATTCCCTCATTTCTTTCCTGCTGGCTTTTAATTATCCATTTACCATTTTGACAGCTGCTGTGGGTTTAGCTGAAAGTCTTTTGAACTCCAAGATGGTTTTCTTCGGTGGTAATCCTTCAGGGCCCACCACTGTGCATGTAAAGTTATGTGCACTAAAATTAAGTCTACTCCTCTGCACTTGATAGCATTATCTGTCATCCATTATTCTATTCTCAAGCTATTCAGTACTGTGAGATCTTTCTGTAACTCTTCACCAGCCAGTTTTGATTTTGATTGCTTCATGTCACTGAATGTTGGGGGCAAATTTTGTCACCTCCAAGGACAGCAACTTTTCAGGTCGTTCATGAGTACTCTGGGCTGCCCTGTGGCCACCACACATCCCTGAGTGACCCTGAGTGGTGACCTCGTCCTGTTGTGCAGACTGACAAGTATTACTACCCCGAGCTTCTTGTCTTTAGTTGCTAATCTATAAGACAGCCTTCATCCTTATGAAAACTTAGTTTATTTAAGGAAGAGACCGTACCAGAAGCTCTGAGGAATCAAAGTACACCGAGTCCACTGGATCAACTTGATCTACGTGCATACCGATTCTCAAAAAAAAAAAAAAAAAAGCAACCAAACCCTAACAGCAGATTTATGAGCATGGTTTCCAGGCTGTGCTGACTCTTCTCCATTATATTTTATTTTTCCATATGTCCACTAATTCTCTTTTTTCCGTAATGCTTCTCACAAATGCCCCTTAAATGAAAACCAGGTTTATGAGTATGTAGTTCCTTGGGTTCTTCTAGACACCTGTTCAGTAGTGGGCATCACATGTCCTGCTTCCTCTGACCTTGAGGCTAATTTAAGCAAAGCCAATCTAAGCAGTAGGTTATTCACCACAGTTAATAGTTTGGCAATTTCATATCAGAGCTGCTCTGAAACTCCTGTGTGAGTGCCATCTGGTCCTGTCGATCTGTTGTTATCTGTTTCAGTGGTTTGTTTTAAAAAGGCTTTTAATGTCACTTAGTTTGAGACCTTTCACCAGACTTGCCCAATAAAAGTTTTCAGTGCAGCAACTCCACCGAACTCCTAAATTGGAACAAACACCGATACAAATAATCTGCTTGGCATTCCCGATATTGCTTTGCCTTTCTTTTATGCTTTGATCATTTATCAGCTATCCTGAGTTTCTGTCTGTGACTTTCTGTTTCTGACATGTTTGAAAATGTTCCTATTATCATTTACATGCATTTAATGTGCTGCTACCAAGAAACTTTTTATTACCTATAACTTTGTTATGGTCTTACACTTCCTTTCCCAGAATGTGTATTCTCTTCTATTTTTCTCATCTGTACCTTCCCCTCTACTCTGCAAAATATCTTTTTTTTTTTCCTGTGGTTTCCTTTACTTTGTTCTTTACCTGTGCCAACTTTCAAAGTCTTTTTCCCAACACATAATGGATCCCTACCACGAACTTTCAATGTTTTTAAAAGTGCCCATGACACCTGCAAGCACTTTAATTTTTTTTAACTGTGCTGTTGTTTTCCAAGAAGTTTGCTGAACACTCTGGTCCTTGTGGGGTTTTGGGGTGTTTTTTTGTTCCTGGGGATGTGCTGCACTTGAGTGCACTGTGGTCACTGCGCTAAAATGCTTTGGTGACACTTGTCCACAGCAAAGCTCTGCTCATGGCTCGGGTCAAAACCAGGTTCTGTTTTTTCTCAGCTGTGCTCCCTCCCCAGCTGCTGCAACAAGCACTTATTTACGGCATCTGCAAATATAATTGCTGCCTCATACCTTTTCATAACCTTCACTCACGCTGCAGGACATCACTGAGACCTCCAATCTCCTGTGTTTTCTGCCATTTCATGCTTTCTCACCGCCCTTGCCTTTTCTCAGTCAAGGTCACCAGCCTGGTCAGATGGCTGAGAGCATCCCTCTGTCTTCCTTCTCAGGCACAGCATTTCAAACCACAGGGATTTTTCGCTCCCTGTGCGCCACAGATGACTTAGTTACCTGGTTTGGCTCCAAGTTTTTTTTTCAACACAGAGTAGCATAACATCATCTGCCATTTCTTTATCTGTTGCAGCCTGCAATTGTGCTATCCCACGGCTCAGCTTATCTCCTGAGTTTCTGGTATGTCCATTGCATGAGTATCATAACTTAAAAGCCTCTAGCCATTTAAATTTTAGACTTCCAGCTTTACAGAAAAGCCAGCACATATCTGTTCTTGGCTTTGATGATCAAGGTTTGGGGTTTTTTTTATTCATGATTGTTCCTTACTGTCTACCTCATTAAATTAATCAGCTTCAGCCCTATCTTTTTTTAGTTGCTGCTGTTATTTTTTCCCAGATAAGGATGTAAATGAGCACTGTATATGGTCAGGAAAGATCTTCAAGTAAATCAAGAGAGCTACAGGATGTTTGCTCACTGATGTCTAAAAAAAGCTGGAGATCATTCTGCCAGTCCCTGGCTCCTGCAGTATAAGCTGTTACAGTTTCGTGCTATTACTTATTAATTAGTGGCACAGAACTGGGCAAAATCAGCCACGTCAAGAAGAAAACCAACCAAGCAAACCAAGGGTGCAGCTTGTGCTGTATCCTTAAAATGAACCACTGATGAAAAACAGCTAAAAAAGTGCAGCTGCATCCCCGATGTTTGGGCTCCCAGCAGCGGAGCCTAAGAAAACCAGCAGCTGCCTGGCAGAGACACAAGCAGAGCCGAAGAACTGATGCTTTGACAGGTCATCATCCTAAACAGGAGTCGCAGTGCCTGCTCGGTCAGAAAAATCACCCTGAAGTTGGGTCACCGAAAAATAAAAAGGATTAAAACATCCAAGAAACCCCATTTAGCACCAGGGACACGATCACACAGCACTTGCTACCCTGTCAGAACTCACTGCCCCGGGGTGAGAACATATTATTTACCCTTACATGACAAAACCTACGGATTTTAACAGATTACTCTCTCCCCTTGCTTTGTGCACCATCTGTCGCGCCTCTCCCGTGTGCCGGCCCTGCTGCCCCGCCGTCATCAGCGTGTTACTCGCATTATTTATTCACTCCTCGTGTCACAGCCACGGCGGTGACCCTCCCACTGACCTCAAGCCCGCTGTGAAGTGGGATGAATAAACACAGCACTACAGTGCCAGCCTCCCCCCTCCTCCGAGTCGGCAAACTGTGCGGAGCGCTGGCCTTTTCGTGAGTCGTTGTTCTGCAGGCATGCAGCGCCCTTTAAATTATCTGTCTCGATCAAACTCAGCGCGGGATGCAAAAGGCCCTGAGAAACTCAGCGAGCACTCGGGGTGGTTGGACCACAGGAGTGCTGTGGTTGCTTCGCTCGGGGGGAGCAGCACCAGCAGCTCAGAGCTGGCCCTGCCGCGGTTACATCGCACCCAGCCGAGAGCGCAGCGTCCCTCCGGCCAGGTGGTGCTCCACGGTCACACGCAGAGGAGGGATGAGAAAGGGACAGCAAACACATCTGACACTCGAGTGTTTGTGGCAGGCCAGTTATCTGCTTGTTGTCAAGTTCATTCTCGGCAAGAGAGGCTTTGCAGACCGTGCAATGGGTTTGTGTGTGTTTCCTGGGAGCAATTCCTCACTGTGAGGAGAGATGCGGGGGGAAACACATGAAAGGATGTGTTTTTATAAACTGCTGAGATTAGATAATGTCTCCCAGCAAGCATCATGACTAAAAAAAAAAAAATCCATTAAAAAACTCAAAAATTGGCAATAAGACATTTTCCACAGAGAGAATGGAGCTGAACCTGCACCTTAACACTGTTTTCACTCTCCAGTAATGAAGCGATTCTTCCTTCAGGACCAGACACTTGTGGGACCTCCACAGCTTGTAAAATTACTGTCTTTTACGGAGTAAAAAAGAGACAGAGAAGAAAGGGGGGGTAAATAGAGGAGCTGAGCTGACGTCTTCCCAACCCCCCCATCCCATGACAGAAATACCTCTGTGAGGAGAAAACACTCCCTGGAGGGTCCCAGCACAGAGCTCCAGAACCATGTTACCCACAGCACAATCGTGGTTTTGGGTGCAGAGGGACAGGCTGCTCCTCTCTGTCAGCACAGAAGGAATCTGTTAAGAGATCTCCTGGAGACCTTGAGTAGCAGCACTTGCTCCAGGCTTTTGTCTGCCCTGTCTGCCGTGGTGAATTTCCACCCCAGAGAGGGGCTGTCCCAGCTCAGGTGCTGAGGGCATTGTTTAATTGTAGGAAGGAATTTAATTTCCCCTTCCCAAACCACCCTCCTCCCAAGTGCCTTGTAAAGAAACTCCTTCGCATCTTCCCTTCTACGGCCAGATGTAAGTACAGATAATTTAGAGTCCTCCAGTTATTATTTCTCATTAGTTTTTAATTCAAGAGAAGAACCTCATACAGTCTGTTAAATGCTTTATTGGCTGTCTTGCTGAGACTCTCATCTGATTCACTGATGGATTGTGAATACCTCGTTATTGATTTTACTTTGCCCTTTTATTGCATTACTCTAATGCAATAGTAAAAAAGATTAAGTGGAATCAGTGGGTAATACAATGAATGTGTGGGCAGAGGGAAGAGAAGCCGGGCTAGAAGAAGTTAAAGCAGTTCTGGGACCACCAAGGGAGTTAGTTGAGGCACCTTATGGCTCTTAATACTTAATTTTGAGAGTCCATCAGCGACTCTTATCAGGTGGGAGGCACCACGAAGCCTGGAAGAGGACAAAACACAAAATAGGAAAAGAGAGAAACCAGGGACTGGCCAAAACTTCACTTTACTGAAATTAATGATGAAAGCCTGGAAAAAATGTTACAACCCTGTCAAGACATAAAAATCAGGAGGCTGATTTAAAATAAAAATAATAATAAAAAATATATATATATTTCAGTCTTAGAGCTTTGCATCATAGCCATGGCTGTGAAGGGAATGTAAAGCAAAAATTTCTTAATAGCTGGGTGAGTCAATCCTGCCAACACAAGGGGCAAGGTCATCTCACGTTCACTGTGTGCCTGGGGAGAGGTGGGTTACCAGGATTCCTTTATCTCTGAGACAGCAGTATAACCACCTCCTGCTGCTTAATGAAGTCCTTTCCCATGCAGACCCTGCACAGAGCACACAGTCAGACTATAAATTAATTCCCAGTTCCACTTTTTTCCCATTAAAGTCACTCCAAGTGACACACAGCACTTGTTCTGTGCAGAGCACAGACAAGGGGAAAACCCAGCTGGGGCACAGGAGACAAGCCTGGGGCAAGTAAATTAGACACGTCCTCCACCTGGAATAGGCAGCTAAGCCACACCAACAAATGAGGAATCAGAGAAAAGAGGGAGAAGGAGACTTTTGTATGGAGGCAAATAAAAGTAAAGCAGTATGGTGCAGTTATTGAACTATCTGGCCAAATAATATTGTTTTTCCAGACTAATTAGCAGTCTATTCATCACAAGTAGCAGCAAAAAGAACTCCAACTCTGACTTCCCCTCCACTTCAAGCTCCATTCTGGCTATTTATAACATCTGCATTTTCAAGAGTGCACCAATTACAACAGTTCTTCCACACAGCCCCTGTGTTTCAGCCAGAGCACAGCCTCACAAATCCTGCATCCCTTGCTCTGCTTGGCCTCATTAGTGGTGGGTATATCTCATTCCACTACTTTTCTGGGATAAAGGATGCTTTCTCCAAACCCTGCAGAGCAAGGGAGGAGACCTGTCCCCTTGGTTTTGGCTCAGACCCTGCTCTCCAGTCCTCTCTGTCCGTGGCTGAGCCCATCTGAGGGCTGCCAGGCACAGCTGATGGGGAGCCAGGCCAAGGCAGCTGCTCCAGAAACCTCCTCGTCTCCCTGTTTCCCTTCTCCCTTCCTCACACAGTCCTCCTGGTGCAGCCCCAGGAATGGTGTGGTGGGACCAGGGCAGCTGCAGTGAGGCAATGGTTGAAGCTTCTTTGCTAAAAGAGAGCTCTGGGAAAGGTAGGAATTTCTTCCTTATCCATAAGCCCAGGCCAAGAGTTGGAAAGCATCCTGAGACACAACTGAAAGCAGTGCAGAGTTTCATGAATAAAAGCCTGGTGTGCAGTTTCATTTTATGAGCATCCTTGTTCCTTGGAGAAAAGCAGCAGATGCTGATTAGGGGCAGCAACATTTTCCAAGAAGAAACGATAACTTGCTTTTTCTGAGTTTTGAACCTCCAGAACTGACTTCTGTATCTCAAAGGCCATGATCCTTGCTGTAGACTGTGTGATATACGGTATTTTCACTTTTCTGGGGCAATGTTCTTTTTCACTAGGGTGGGAAGTCTGCACATAAATGCCTACAGACCTGTGAAAACCAGTTCCTCAGCAGCACCTTGTCCCACACCCCTTGGAGGATAAAAAGGACTGCAACAACGACTATGAGGACAACTGCTTTTTCTCTTCTTAGCTTTTTCTCTTCTTACAGTGCCCAGAGCACCTCAAAATCTGTGAGCACTGGAATTCATCTTCTCTTTAAAGTCAGTTTTGGGGGTAACATCCCAATCTTCACACCAGGAGGCAGCTTCCCAGGAAACCTTATTGGAACGAAAACCAGTAAAGATCACCACAAAATATTCAGCAGCAGTTCTCCAGATGTAATATTTGGCAACAGGCTTTTTTAGCATTTCAGCTCACTTCAGCCCAGAAAAATCTGACTCCTTTCACCAAATAATTGTTAATTTGATAGAGCCTCTTATGCTCACTTCATTCAGCATTTTGTGTGCTATTCACTTCAGAAAGACATTCTTCTTCTCTTGGCAGATGGAGAATTCTGTAGCCAAATAGTTCTGGATGTAATCCCAGGCCTTTTTATTTTCCCTTTCTCATTCCCTTTCTTTCCTACATCTTCCCCACACTGAGGTAGACTTCGCACAGATTTGGAGGATTTTTTATTTTATAGTGTTTGAAAAATAGGAGTGACTCAGGGGATACAAAAAATGAAATGAAGCCGTGACATCAACTATAAAATTTTGAAATCCAAAGCCTTCTTATTCCATGCCTGCATTAATTTGGTTCAACAAATTACCAGTGTTTCTGTACTCCAGCTATTCCTGCAGATGCCTTCTCATCTTAATTCCTAAGAAAAAGCATAAGTAAGAGCATGAGTTTTCATTCACTATTAAATATACCTGTGCCCATCTCAAATTCCCTAGTATCATTTCCTGACACATTCCTTCTGTATTTGTATTCCATGTGCATTTCAACACTTTAAATAGAAAAAAAAAAAGTGAGAAACCATTTGCCCATCATCTCCACATACCTCACTTACTGTCCTTCTCACTTGGTTCCTTGAATATTGTATTCAACCTTCCTAAAGATTAGGGACAAGCTATTATTTCATCCAGTTATCTGACTCTAAAACAAACAGCTTTTTTTTTTTTTTTCCCCCCCATAACAAACCTGTGGCAAATCAACCAATCTAAGGAAAAAAAATAAGACAAAATCAGGAGGGAGAATGCCCCAGAAGGACAAAGAGCCAAGAAAATACATTTTACTGGAGCACAAGTGATTTTCAGCAATATGTTAGTGATGTTCGGAAGCTCTGGCTGGAGGATTGTCACCGAGGGACTGACTCTGTGACCCTCCAAGGAATGCAAACAGACATGGCCAGAATCTGCAGCAGGAATCTTCTGTGGTCTGTCCCTGCATCCAGGCAGGCTGACAACCCAGCAGTGCCTCTCCATTGGGTCTCAGCGTCTTCTCCCTGCCTTGAGTGTTATCTATTTCACCAGCCCTGCAATGGTGGATCCCACAGACTGACCACAGGCATTAACCTGAATTCCAGAAGCCTCCCTAAATTTAGCGATGATCAATTATATACAGCTTACAGTGGTTGCCCAGTTCTGTCTGGACTGTGTGACATGACCATAATGTTATCCTTAGCTGTTAAAAATCATACTGTGAAGCTATTGACACCCTTCTTATCAGCACACACAACACACCTCTTCCTCCTATCTCCCACATCTCCCCAAACTTCCTAAAAATAAAAGGTTTATCAAATTAAATGAGTACTACTTCTACAGGTAGGCACTTTCACTCCCCTGTGCAGTTTCTCCCCTTCAGAAAGTGGCTTCTTCTGAAAGGATGTTCCCAGATTCCCCACAGACAGTACAGTCAAAGCCCCAGTCTGTGCTTTCCATCTTTTCCTTGTTCCCTTATTTTCTCCCACGGGATAAATTCCTTTCCTTTTCCTCTTGTCCATTATGTCACCAGTCCACAACGAACAGCAAGGGATGGTAATTGTACGTGAGTGGTGCCCTGTCCTGGGCCCTCTGTGCTGCATTAGGTGGTAGAAGAGAGGGCAGGAGGAAAAGAAAGAAAAAAAAACTATTTGGAATTTGCCAGTGACCACTGAGGTAGAACAGGGAAATGCAGACAAGCAAGTCCCTCTTTAGGAACCCACTTGTCAAGTACATTGAGGTGGCAGTCCTGCCCAAACACCTACAAAAGTTGGATAGGAGAGAGAGAACCTGGAAGGTGGGCACTCCTTGGGCAAAAAATCCCTAGGCACTGTGAGGACAAAGAAGATAATACTCCCATGTTTTTCCTCCCTATTTTTAAATGTAGTGTTCAGCAATTTAAAGAAGAGTGTGTGCTACACCATCAGGCCATTGGCTGGCAGCGTGTGCCAGACACTCACTGCTGCTGCTGGGATTTGCGTGTTGAGGGTGGCTTCAGCTGTGTCTGGCTTACCAGGTGTAGGAGTCACAGCAAGGAGGAGCTGGGGAGTCTGTTGTAGCGAGTAACTCAGCCCCACACAGCCATATCCCATGTCAGCATGGGGGACAGAATCAGAGAGGGTAGCAGGAAGAAAACTCATGGGTTGAGAGATAAAAGCACTTTAACAGGTAAAGCAAAAGCTGTGCACACCAGCAATGCAAAAAGCAGAATTCTTTCCCCACTTCCCATGGGCTGACAGGTGTTCAGCCATCCCCAGGACAGCAGGGACCCACCACACTTAACAGTGACTTGGGAAGACAAATGACATCACTCCAAACATCCCCCACTTCCTCCTTCTTCCCCTGGCTCTGCATGTTAAGCCATATGGTGTGGGATATCCCCTGGGTCCTGGCTGTGCCCCCTCCCAAATCCTTGTGCACCCTCAGCCCCATCACTGGAGTGAGAGGCAGAAAAGGCCTTGGCTCTGTGCCAGTGCTGCTCAGCAATAACTAAAACATCCCTGTGTTATCCAGTGATGTATTCCTGCACAGAACAGACCCACAGCAGCTACTGTGAAGAAAATTAACTCTACCCCAGCCAAAAACCAGCACAGTCATAGGAAATACATAGGTTACATGTATTTCTTATAACATGATATCATTTCCCAAGGAACCAGCCAAAACCTGGCAGTCACAGATGAATAAAAGTGATCCATGACCTGACTCCCTCTGTGCAGCCGTGGCATGCTGGCAGGACAGAGAGAAGAGCTCATTCATTTATAGAAAGCCAGTGTGTGTCCAAGATTGGAGAAAGGATGTGTGGAAAATAACTTGCAGCTATTTTAATCAATGCTTGGTTCAGTGTTCGCTGAACTCTGTGCTGATGAAAAAACAACCTTACTCCTCCAGCTTGCTGCCCACTGAGGGGCACAGCAGGGAAACACCTGATACCAAATAACTGTTTCCTTGACCTTGAGGTTTCATGAGAAAAAAAATAAAATAGCAACTTTAAACACATTATGCAACCCTCCTCTTTAGTCCCGGCTTTTAAATTTCTTCAGACGTCTTCATCTGCAGCTACTCCATTGATTCTACTGCTGGGAAAAAGTGTCAGAATAATAGCTCTAGGAAATTACATCCCTTACATGAGGGGAGAGCAGCACCTGTGTAGCCTTCCCTTCAGTGCAAGAACAATGAGCATCCCAAAGGATGGATGAGATCCACGAAGGTTGATGAGTGTGACTCACTCCCTCTGCTCACACGTTCCTTGACTCCTTACCTGGGGTTAAAAAGAAGAATCACACAGGAAATCTGATAAACATGTTATTTTCTCATACTGCCTTGTTTGCTGATGGTTTGCAAGAAGCTCAGCTGCTGGAGCTTGCTGTTGCTCGAGGGAACCAGGCCCCAGGTTTCCTTTTGCCAGTCAGGGGAGCCGTGGTGGGTTTTTTCCAACACCAGCATAAGAACTTTCTGGAAGCCACTTGAAATGCACTTCACCTTGCTAAAACACTTAGAGTGTCAGGAGTATCAGAAAACAGCTCACTCTTATATTTTATAGAATTTTCTCAGTTAATTATATAAAGATTCCTGTAACTGACCTGTCAGTGCTGGTGTTTCATTATTTAGACCTGCATCCACTGAAACAAGTCAATTATGTGGGAATACCACGGAGTTGTGGCTACAGGCACTCGTGCAGACTTTCCTGATCAAGTCACTAGAGAAATTCTCTTTTCCAAGAACCAAGAAGGTGCTGCTACTGACACCGAAATTAGGAGATGTTTTTGAAAGGTTGATTTGATTTTCCTTTTCGTTTCGGCATTACTTCCTTCTTCTTGTAAATGTATTGCAAAAATCTCTCCTGATACACGTTTTTAATCTTAGAAGCACAGTTATCTTGTGTTTTGGTTATTTCTTACCAGCACTGAAGGTGGATTTATGAGAACAGGATACAACATCTGACAGCAGCTCACAGTTACAGTACATTTGAAAGCCCAGCTGTCCAATATGCACCACATATGCATGCAGGATCAGTTCACATTTTAAACTACATGTGAGATGTAATGTATATGTATCATAATTTCACCCATTGCACAGAACTTTAACATGCTTTGCATTATGTTTTTATTAAAGTTATCTAGACAATATTTTACAGTAAACATACTCACCCACTCTCTCCTTCGTACGGACAAGTTACAAGTTTCATCTCCTAGAAATGTGCTCCTACTGAAAATAAACACACTGAAATCAATACAAGTGTTACATGGCAAGAATCAAGAGACATCTAGAGCCCTGCACACAGACACCATCCTAGGAAATATGAGAGACATTTACACAGGTGACTTAAATCTTATAGAACTTTATAGAGAATAATACAGATTTGGGACCTCTCCTTAACCAGTCCAAAGCTGCAGGGACGCAGTGAACAATCAGTAAATGTCATTGGCAATTTTAGTGATGGTAAACTTGGTTTTGTTTCATTTAGCCACCTCTCCTCCTAAAGAAAAGTTATTCTGTACATTAAAGTACCTCAACCATATTAAAATACAGCTCAGCATTCTGGCCCAGCTAAATCTAATGGCAGATTTCCACACCAGATTATAATAGCACAAATATTTCACTTCCAGGTAGAATTAAAAAAAAAAAAGAAAATCCAGCCAGCCTTCAGCAAGCTAAAAGCACCTCTGTCTTCTGTGAGCTTCTGGAAATACCGCTCTCCAGGAATTATGCAGAGCAGGTCTGGGCATGGCATTGAGCACTGCAGTTTTGGCAGCTTGAGTAGCCACTGTGGAACAGAAGGGGAGAAGGATGGACTTGGGAGGGGGTGGAGGTATAGGAAGAAGCAGCCTAGATGAAGCCTTTGCATTTCCCAGTGAGCAGCCACCCGTGGTTTTCACATCTTTATGGTTTGCTCTGAGAGACAACGCACGGGCTGGGCTTTTAAAGAAAACATATAACAAGGGAAAAAAAACACGTTTTGGGCACACAATAGGGAAGACCTATTACTAAACATACCAGAGGTCACAGGAAAAGGCACTTTGAAGCTACCCAGGCTGTCCTGTCATGAAAGCTGCCAGGTTTTTACCTCTGCTACTGTGACGGAGACACCGCTGGCAGGCTGAGCCTCTGGAGCTCATTGTGGGTAACTTGGCAGGGACAGGCAGTTTCTGGCAGGTAAACAAAACTCTTGAGGTTGGCAGGGCTCTATCAAGACTGTGGAAGGAGAGGATATAAAAAGAAAGCTGTTTTTGGATGCACTGAAGACACAGGGCTGTGTTGGCAGGTGAGCTGTGGGTCACCCTGCGGTGGAGCAGAGCAGCTTCCCTGAGGTGCTCGGCAGGGATGCCAGAGGGAACAGGATGAGCCATCCACTCTTCATGGAGTCACATCTAGGTCATCAAGGGCTCTTACTAGAAAAAAAAAGGACAACCAACGTGTCTCTTCCAAAGCAGCTGATGTGCCGTGAAACTTGGTATGAAAGCACTCTTTATTTTATGTACGTCTCAGTAACAAACCATTTTACTTGAATCCTCTCATTTCAAAGTGCCTGGGGTAAAAAATGAGCTCTTCTGAGAAAAGCTCTCTTTAAAGAGATCACATGGCAGCACCACTGGGTATTTAAGTCCAGTTAATTTCTTATAAGGTAAGAAAATTTCCAGTGACACCTGAATTCCCTTTGTCCCCCCACAGGCACGGAGTGTCCACTCTGTGCTCTCATAATACAAGTTTAGAGTAGGTTGTAAAAGAGTCTGCTGCAGACTTGTGGGGGAGGAAGCAATCTTTGGTTGGAAAAGATAAATTTTTTTGTAGAAGGCAGCCTTTCCACCAGCTGAACTCTGAATCAGTGAGTGCTAGTCACCATTCTCAGCTGGCTCAAGAACCCCTCCTGAATGCCTCAGGGCTCTCAGCTCCCCACAAGAAGAATATGTCACTGTCTGTGCCTCCTTTATCTGACAGACACCACAGGAAAGGCTCAGGGTTTCACCACTGAGGAAAGCAGACCACTACTGGCCTCTGGATAGATCCAATGCTCCAGTCTTTTTTCATCTGCTTTCCTTTCTGACCCAGTGAGGAGTTCAGGTTATTCTAGGTGTGAGAAGAGAGGGAGGCCAGCATCAGATGACCTTGATATCAACTTATTTGTTAACAAAACCACACAGGGTCCTGCTTCGGTGAAGAAATCATCTAGTTTTCCTGTTAGCCATGGTAAATACCCTCTAGCCAGCATCCTAGCCCCTCCCAGGAAGCCTGTTCTTTGGGTCACAAAAGCTTGTTCAACCTCCCTGAAACTCCTTTTCACATCCTCAAATGCATATACTCACACATCCCAACACCTGAAAAATATTCAGCAGGGAAGAGTCTACATAAAGCATTAGATTTTTCAACATTTGCCTTAACTAAGCCCACCGTGAGGATCAAACCTAGTTTGCCTAGTAAGCCCTGGATAACAGTGTTTGAATCCCAAGATGGGAAGCTATCCTGCCTGTAACAACACTCTGAAGATAAAGGGTCTAAGCTCTCCCCTATTAATGAGCTCATGCATCAAGAGGCAGAGTGGTGGCCTGTGCTACCTGCCACGCTGATTGTTTGCTAATGAACAGCCCTGATTAAAAGCTGTTCTTCTCTGTCTGTAATAGTATCCTGAATGAAGCTCCTCTAGTAAATTAAATCTTGAGTGAAATGATCATCAGAGGGTATAGGTTTTAAGAGTATATTGGAAAGCTGCTAAAACAGGGGTAGAGCTGAAAACACTTTTAATTAATTTAGGGTCAAATAGTCCCTGGAATGTCAGAATGGTCTCTCACTATAATAATGGCCAGTCTTCGCGAACGAAGAACCGGGGAAGGTCTTTACACCTTCCAGCCTGCGCATTGGATTTTTT
>JAYRBT010000001.1:112174041-112184971 GCA_036023395.1 Myiotriccus ornatus
TGGATTGCCTTATAGGGCTAACGAGCTCCATCTGCCCGGGGAGTGGCCCTGACCAGGAATTGAACCCGGGTCTCGGCAGAGACAGCGCCGCGTCCTTAACCACTAGACCACCAGGGGCTCTCACTATACTCCCCAAAAAATTACACTTCTGAGAAACAGGTGAGAAAGGTGTCAGGATTTATCAGGTAACAAGTGGCAGGAGGTAATTAGAGGCTCTACCTGTAAAGATGAAGCACCAGCTGGCAGAAGGTGTGCAAGCACTGACAGCTGGGCTGTGTCTGCTCAGGTTACCACGGGCTTCTTGTTTGAAGGCCAGTGAACAACGTTCAGGGGGCCAGAAGTCTCACAGAGGTGACCGGGGCTCTTGCCAGACCCTTGGATTGGCAACAGCAATGCCAAAATACGAGACTTGAAATGACAACGAGCTGCAGACCTCACACTGCCTGCAGGCACAGTGTAGAGCTGAGAAACGTGGACAGCAGTACCAGAGGCTGCTGGAATTCAAAGTTTTTGGGGGAGAGTTGGCATGGGAGGAAGCACAACGGAGTAGCAAACCATCGGGGAAAGGGGAGAGAGCACCCCAGACTGCCCAGGGTGAGCTCCTCACACCGGAGCTGTTGTAGCTGCACCTTTCCAGGGGCTGCACAGGCAGTCAAGGGCACTGCTGCCTCCGAGGAGGGGCCATCCTGCTGCCTCTGAGTGCTGACAGGGCTGAGCTCTTCCTCATGGGAATTGCTGTATGTGGAAAGAGCGAGGGAGATGCTGAGAGGGACAGCTTGGAGATGCTGGTTTGGAAGGACTGGGAGGTCTCAGTGCCAGGCTCACCCTGAGGGATGTGATAAAATCAGAAAAGGAAACGGGGCCATTTGTGAGGGTTGGTGCTAAAGGTGGGTCAAGGCTCTATGACAGTGTGACATAAGGGTCTCAGTGTGTAGAGGGACAAGGCTGAGAAAGGGCCTCTTGCTTGCAAGGCAGCCAGGAGAAGTGGGTATTTCATAAACTCTGTTCGAAGGAGAGAGAATGGAAAAGCAGGAACCAAAACCTTTCATTCCCCCATATAGCCAACACTGTCCCATCTTCTCCAAGCTGCTATAAAGGGGTGACACGAATTGGTTTAGGCTCCAGAAAACAAGCTCCTCATCCATTATATGTTTGAGACCTGAGGGAAAGGTGTTTAAAATGCCTAGATTTTAGAAGATTTGAAGAAAGTAGCTAATCTTGCATTGCAGTTGCGTTGGAAGACACGGGGAGCCTGTCTGAGTTGTGGCACAGAGTTATGTCAGGGAATGAGAAAATAGTAATGACTGTCCCACAGCAGACAGGGAGTGATCCTATCCTGTTGTCCTTTACCCAGGTAACACGTCAGTCATTCAGGCTTTACAGAACAGGAGGAATTTACTTGCCTCGCACTAATTATTTGGATGTGTTAATAAGTTCCCAGTCATGGTTAGATAATTGCAGGAAGCATCTGAGACCTTAAGAACTGCATCTTTAAAACCAGATGCTTAGTTAATGAGGTCTTCAGGAAACCCAGCTAAGAATAATTAAACAGATTTTAAAAAATAACATTTAAGAGCACTAATTACTATTTTTTTCCTTTAGCAAATTATTACTACATTAGAAATTGCCGTTGCTTTGCTCTGAGGATATTTTTTAACTCAAAATTACAACGGGGAAAAAATAGCAGCTCACAAAGCCTTTGCTTGTCTCTGTTTTCAATATGGGTGCAAAGCAGGGAGAGGAGGGAAGGCAAATAAATATCACTGAATTTGAAGTAGAGTGATGAGGACCTGGACACAGAGAGGAGCATGTGGAAAAGATCAAATAAGAAAATTCAGGAAAGTATTAAAGAATGACAGTAAATTGGGTGGTGGTGACTCAAGGAGAACAAGATGCTCCTCAGAGGAATTACCAGTGGCTGACAGCAAATGCATCCTCCACAGGCAAAGGTGGTGGCACAAGGAGAGAATCCAGGGACTCCTCTGAGGCTGGAGTACCTGCAGTGGGCACTTGCTTGGTGACAGGGTTTCAATTCCCTGCATCAACACACACATTTCCCTTGGTAAAGCCTTGGAGGTTGGGAATGGGAGAGCAAAAATGTAAACAAATTCAGATTTTTATCTGAGTAAATAGTAGGAATATAAAAATTCAAATTATATCAACAGCACGAGAACAAATAACAGCATTAACACTGCTCTCTACTGACAGATCAAAGCAAAACACGGGAAACACGTTTTTCAAAGTTTTTACCCATTTCTGTGGCATGTCTGATACTGTTGGTACCCCACTGGGCTGTTATTATATCACTGGAGGCTATTCCTGGACAAGGTAATGAACCTGGGAAATTTCATGAATGAGGGAAAGTTTGTGCTGAACACTGGATTGGAGTTTTTTGCTACCAAGTATCCCATCAAAGATGATAAAAAGCAAACACAGATCCCACTCAGGCCCCAGGCCCCCTCATCAGCTTCCCTGCTTGTCCCAGCTATCCAGAGCCAGGGTAGTGTTGACAATAAAGTCCAGTGATCTCGTGGAGCCTCAAACAGGGAACAGGTAGGTCAGGCAGATGAAGAGGGGTTTCTTGTGCAGGCTGGCATTCGAGTGCAGCCATAAATTGTTAATCACCATCTCCCATCTGGTTTTCAAATGGCCAAAGTGGTGAGTTGCATGGGGGTGGGCCCTCCTGGAGATGGTTTGTCTTTTCTCCAAATCAGCTGTGACTTCAGAAATTCTATTTTGCACTGAAGCAGAAACTGGTCGCTGTGGTTATCTTCGAACCAGGGAGTGCTGGTGCTCTGCAGAGCACATGCACTGCAGCCTCCTGGTTTACTTGAAGGTTAGGGTCAACATTTGAACGAAAAGACCAGACTGTGCCATGCAGCAGGTGCCAGCTTCAGCCACTCACAACATCAAAACCCAACATATTTTCATTATGATTTTCAACTGTAAAGTGAGTAGAAGACATTTGCTTCTCACCTCGGAGCACACGAATTGACTTTTGCAGTTTGGCAAATAACACTTTGCCCTGTTTGCTCTGCTGACTTTAGCTCCTTGCTGTCCAGGTTGTACACTCAGCTTCTCAGAGTCCTGCTGTGTTAGTACTGAACTTTGTGCTCTCATATCCATTAGAAATTTCATTAATTGTCGTTGAGGACCAACTGGAACCAAAACATATATGGGCCATTACTATCTATCCATTGATAGAATTCCAATTGCTGGATGGACAGACAGGCCAATTTTTAATTTTTTTATCTTGAATTTTGGGGAACGGAAGCATTATCATTCCCTCTCAGAGTTGCTGGTGGTGTCTGAGTGTTTGGAGTGTTTTCTCTCTGATTGCTGTCATTGTGTCTCTGAAATGCATGAATTACTCTGGGTAAGGCTGGGTGAATTACAGCTCTTGGAGTGCCTAATGCTAATGCATCATTACACAGCTCCCTCCACCTGAGCTGGCACCAGTGAATCCCTGTTCCTGGGAACTATGTTGGGCTGACTGTTTGATCTGCTTGATATTACGACCTGTGTTTCAGGTTTTACTAGGCAGACACCCCCATTCCATTCCTTGCCCACGACTTACGATGCCCTGCATTGATGTTGCCCAGGTAGGGTTACCTCTGCACTTTATGGCTTCTTGTCACCAACATCCCTTGTGGCAAACAGGGAATTGAAGTGAGTGTCTCTCCTAATTCCATCTCATTTAGCAATGAGATACAGTTTGAGCACAGCAGGGGCTCCGTTAATTAACGTCTTTAGCATGTCAAGATCCACATTTGCCAAAATGGGAACGTCAAGAGGGCTGTGCTCATGCACGGCCTGGATACAGGCAGATTTTTTAACAGCTGTGGAGAGCTCACTCAAGGATCTAATGTGTATTGGCAGAGGCTCTCCTCTGCAGCTGATCTATTCCACCAGCCCTGTATGCCACTCTACTTGTTAAGTGGGGACTGTTTGGGGGCTTGGGGCCAGAATTTAAAAAGACATCTGGACCTCAATATCCTTTGGCTTCTTCACCATTTAGTACGATTCTGTCTCCTCCAGTTAGACATACCCACTGTAAATATTCCACCTCAGTCTCTCCTGGCTTATGGCCACGGTGCTCTTGCAAATGAACCATCTGAACCTGATCAAGTGGGGTTTTCTTTTGGGTACGATCCCCTGCTCCATCCTGAGCTCCACCATTTTCTTCTGGTTTTATAGTGGGTTTGGCTTCATATTCAGGGGGATTTGAAAGAATAGTCTTCCCCCAGTTTGTTATTGTTGGGGGATTGGTGGGAAACACCCCATATGTTTCCATCCCATTCTTTGGGGAATGCAATTATCTCTCTGATCTGTACAGTGCCTGGGGGATTGGGAGGCTACATAAGCATCACCTCAAACTTTTCCTCCAGCTTTTGCTTTTTCTACTTTTCTTCCGGTAACTGTTTCTGCACCTGCTCACTTTTCAAAGGCAGCAATTAACTCAGCTGCTTTCCTGCCTTCTATTTCTTCCTTTAGGTCCTGTTCCCTTTTATTATCATTCTCCATAAACTGACAAGCAGCTGTCAGGTAGCTGCCTAACATTTTACAAACAATTCCCTTTCCCTCCTTTATGTGGTCCCTGGCCACCTTTGGCTGTTTTTCCACAGCTTTCCAATCATGCCAGTTATCACAGTCCCAATCTTCTGAGGATTTGGGACTTATTCCGTGCCTTTGTAGGTGATCAGTGATATCACTTGACATCCTGCTGACTCTGACAATTTGTGGTGAATGAGTGGGTTTGGGTCACTCAGAGACTGACCATCGAAGGTATTAGCAAAAGTAAGTTTAATATGAATTTGTAAAAGTGCAACTTAACAAAATTCCATGTCAAGTTTCACTCTATTACTTACTACACTCTTCAAGCATACAAAGGAAAATTGAGTTAAAATCAACTTAGATTTACACAGAGACTGAGGATACAGAACGGTAAGGACAAGCCTCCTGTTCATGAAAGCAGACCTTCTTGCTTTCTAAGCTCCTGATAGAGCTTAGGTGAGCTGAGTCCAGTCTTAACCTTCATCAACAGTTTATATCTAAAGAATTTAGCAGCACTTAATTATCAGCTAAACATTTACAGAATGAGTCAGTAGAATTTACTTCAGCCACAATAGTGATTTAATTACAGATCCGAGATCCCAATATTTATACTTGCTATAGGGATTTAAATCAATTAACACACACACAGAGGAAAAAAAAGAGAGAAATATATGTGTAAATGGATAAATTATAAAGATATACTTGTTAAAAATTCCCTTTGAGTTCAATGAAATACTGACTATTCCCATTCTCGTCCTTCATCTTAGCCATGCAATAGGAGTTCCTGGTACAGTCAAGGAATGGTTCACCACAAAGACCAAAGCCTAACAGGAATTCCTGAGGTTGTAGAGTGGCCCCAAGGAGGTGGGGGAAATGCACCACCACACACACCTGCTGGCTCCCATTGCCTTCTCTGATCCTTGCTTTAAATAACTCTCCCCTACTGCAAATCTAGACTGCTGGGACTGTCACCAAGTGCCCTACAGCTGTGCAACTTCCCCTGTCCTGGGGGGGTCTGTGGCCAGCACCAGCTGGTTGCCTAAAGGAGGATTTTGACTCCCAAACACAGCTGTCATTCCCCACACCAGTGGTGCTAAATGTAGGCAGCTACTGCTATTTACTGGCCCAGAGCAACACGGAGCCACACAAGCTCCCATCAGTAGGTGCAAAACAGCAGAAAATCTACCTGGAGGGAGTTTCAGCAGGTAGGCAGAAGAGCTGAGCCAGGACAGTTTGTGGATAGGATACCAGTGTTAAAATGTTTCTGCTTAAAATACTGCCCGTGGTCTGTACTGGTCAGTTTAAAGTGAGACTTATCCGGGGTTCCCGATGCTCTGCAGCGCAGCAGGTGCAGGGGCTGATGCCCAGCTGTGTTGTAACCATAACCAAACTGTATTTATCAGCTCCCCAAGTTCTCTGTGATGTGAACAATTCCGCCCTTCTTTTAGAACTGCTGGGCTTCAGTTTCCCATGTTGTTGTTTAGCCCGTTCCTGGCTCAAGCAGGAGACAAAACACTCCCACCACCTGGGAGCACCTTGCTCCAGTCCCAAGGCTGGTTGGAAAAACTTGCATGTATTTGAGTGGGCAGTGAGAGAACAGCAGAGATTTCTGTTCTGGGCATCGTCTGGGCAGTGTTATTGCAGCACCTGAGCAGAACTTGTTGGCTGCAGCCACAACACTTCAAAGAGGAAGCACTGGAGGGGTTCCCCCCACGTGCACGGGCACTGGCAGGACTGTGCACATTAGGATGGTGTCTGGCTGCTCCATCTTCCCTCCCCAGGCTGAAAAAAATAAATTATTTTCCCAGGCTGACCCCACAGTTCTGAGGTGGGGTAAGAGCCTTCAAGAAAAAGATGAAGAAAACCCCAGTCATTTAATTAATGAATCAAGTCCAAAATCAATTTATAATCGTTGAGGTCATGAGTTAATGCCTTGGTTTATGAGTCTCTTAATTTTAAAATCGAAACCACTTTGCAGTTCTTCTCTCTCAGTCTTTTGCAAGCCCCCACAGTCTGTGTAGCAGCTAATTAAAAATATTACATAGGGTGCAAAAAGGGTAAAAGGGCTTTCTAAGAGCCAACTGCTCACTTTCTCCCCAGCACCCTCTTTCTACACTGCAGCTCCTGCGCTCAGGACAGCACACAGGACAGTCCTGTGTCCTCAAAGTCAGCACTTTAGGATAAACTCCATTAATTGCTGAATAACAACTTGAAATTCTTGACTACACAGCACCCTAGAGAGAGATGTGTGTTCCTGGACTGCCACAGGAGAATTGGGATTTCCCATGTGGGCTGAGGCTTTAGACAGCTAAGTGTATGCTTTACACATCAAGGTCATATTTGGTAGAGAGACTCAAGGGAGTTTTCTCAAAAGGATGGGAGCCTTTTACTTCGCTCTGATTCCTCCTGTTTTTCTGCATCTCTATTACAATGACAAATTTTAGATTCATTTTGTATAGTCTTGGGCAATTTCCTCAGTCAGCTGGTTAGAACTCTTTGATATTCCCCCCCTCCTCTCTGCTCTCTAGGATTGCCGGGAGACCTCCAAAGGACATGAAGAGTTTATCAGTGTCGGATCAACACAATTAGTCTGTTCTGCCAGTGGTAAATCTGGAGAGTAAACTAGGCCTAGTCAGTAATGATTCTCCCCCACGCACCAAAATGTAAAGAATTTATCACTTGCACATGTTCCCTTAAAAAGTGCATTCACCAGAAGTTAATGAAAATTAAACAGTAAATAATTTATTACCCAAAGACCTGGGACCTGCTTCACACCTCCCGTCCTACAGCAGACAGGGAGCACGTACCCAGCTCCATCCTCCCTACTGAGGAGCAATCACTGACCCTTCCAAGTCCCCTGAAGCAATGCTGCTGTGACTAACTCCAAATGACTCTGGAAGTAATGTAAAGGGATGGAATAAACCCTGACCACAGACAGTGAATATAAGTGTCACAATAGCATTGAGGGGTTAGAGGGGAGGCTTTTTTCTTCAAGGACTGAAGGCAGGAGGATAATGTCCAAACAACTGTTCTACGAAATCACAAACAATGAGCAAAGCCGGGATTTCCTTAAGAAGATGGGTATCAGACTTGCTCTTGGGCCCCAAAATTAAGAGGGTGAAGGATGGCACCCCGAGCATACCCTGACACCACGAATCCATCCCACTTCATGTTTGCTCACCTGCTTGGAAACCCCTCATCTCTGTGAAGTTCAAGTGTGTTGCAGAGAAGTAAGTTTACCCCGTAGCTCTCCTTTAGGACAAAGAAATATTAATCCCTGTCTACTGACACAAAAGCAAGGACACATAGAGATGACACTGGCTGCCTAAGATCACATAAATGTTACCTTCACAAAACCACCACATCAGGACAGGGTGTCCTTTTTGTTGGGGAAGGAGCAAGGGAGGCAGGGGCTGCTCCTGCAAAGCAAAACTGCAAGTCACTGAATTAGTCGTTACTGGTAAATGTCAAATAAATACCTGTCACTCATAAATAAATAAACAAAATGTTTTAAGACCAGATTTCCTTTATGAGGAAGCTTTCGAATCCTTGCTTCTCTCCCCAGGCTCTCCCTGGAGCACTGGGACCAAACCAGGGAATCCATTCAGCTGGCAGGTGCCTTGCAGGGGCTGATTAGCCCAGGTTTGGCCACCACCAGAGCACTTCACCATGGCAAAGCTGGAGTCAAACATTTCCTACTTAGCTAATAAATCAGCAGCTGCACTATTTCCCAGCTATTGCATCATTATTATTTCATGCCTTACTCTGCTCTGCAGGAAGCCATTTAAGAGGCAGTAAGAAGGTTCCTGGGGGGTAAAGCAGCTCCACCCGGGCTCTCTCACAACATTCCCCAGAGGCAGGGCCGGGGGGGACAAGTCACCTCCCTCCTCGGGAATCATTCCAAAATCACCACGTCCCTGGTCCCAAGGCAAAGCCAGCAATAACTCACTTCCTGACCTCATTTATCTGCCTTCATGAAGCAAGGGTCACTATCTGTCTTTACAGAAAATGCCAGAATTGCTGCAGAAAGAGCCTTCATGCTGAAAGTTGACCACCAAGGCCTCCCAGCAAGCTAAAGGGCTCAGCCAGGTGTTGAGAAGGGTCTTTATCCACCTGAGTCTCAGCTGAGCCTGCTTGGGCACAGCCCCAGAAGTGCTGGCTGCCTGGGGAGTTCAGGGCAGACTCCCTGTTGTTAAGGCTGGCCTGGGAAAGGGCTGTGAGGAGGTTCTGGTTCACACCCCACAAGCAGCTGGAGGTGTGGGACAGGTTCTCTGCTGGGTGTCCTGCTGGGCACCTCCCAGGAAAGTGTTCAACGCCTCCTCAGCTTTCTCCAGAGGAGGGAGACAAACCTCTCCGGGATGCTCTGAGGATGAGGTTCCAAACAATTTCTTAAATATCTGTGATGGGTTTGTTTAAAGACCTCTGTAGCCATGCTGACTCTTTTGACTTCAACAAACAAACATCTCTCTGCACCTGGTGGGAGGGTGATTTCTGATGAATTTTCCAGCTTCAAAGCACGTCACTACTCTAGATGCCCACCAAAGTCTAGATGCCCTCTCTAACACGTGCTGCTCATCTGTGGGTTGATTTCAGCCACGGTGGTGAAGGGAGGAAGGAGATGGAGAAGGGTCTTTGCTGAGTGGAAGCCAGGAAGGGGCTCTGGCACAAGGTCAGGTAGAATGTTTCACAGCTCAGCAGCACCACTCTGGCTGTGATGTCTGGGGCACCTGGTGTGATGTGTTGGTCCCCACTAGCACCAGGATGCTGGTCAGTCCCTCCTTCCACCCCCTTTCCCCTGCCCTTTAATGACTGCACTGCTTTTGGCAGCATGGTGGGTCAGGGAACTGATCCAGCTGAGAAGCAATCCCTTCTTTTGCTAGTTGTGGTTTCCAGTGGGATCAGCTCCTTCAAACAGCTCACTGTGGGCTTCTTTGCCAGCTGAAGGCAGGCACCTTTGGGGTGAGGCGCATGGGTCAGTAGGGTGCCCTGCACTGGCTCCACTTCTGCTGCTGTGCAGTTGTACCCTCAGCTGCTTTGAACCATGTGTGTTTAACTAGCAGAGGACTCAGAAACCCCACCCCTGAAAACCTTGTCTCTCCCTGCCCATGTCACCCACCCGAGGAATCTCTGTGACAGCCAGTGCTGCTTAACCGTCTGCTTGCTCGAAATCTGCAAAACCTGAATTGTGCCAAGGGGATAAAAAAAGCCTCAATAACTCTCAAGAATTATGCAGTTCCAGGAAATAACACTGGTGACCTCTAAAAGTGGGCCTTAGGTTATTTTGGCGTGTTTGCTCTCACTGACAAGGGCACCTGTTCTTTTGTAGTGCTAATGTAGCAAACTGTCGTTTAAATATTAAACACAAAGCTCAACCTTTGAGTTGCTTTAGTGAAGTTGTTTTCTAGCACTCAGGCAGGTTTGCTGGATCAACACCACAGCCTAAAAATGCAGGCTGTAGAAGCCCAGGCTGAAGGCACCTGAATGGGCTGGTGCCAGACCATCACCTGCAGCACTGGGACCCAGCTGTGAAATGCTGGGTACTAGTCGAAGGGGGATGTTATATTTCTCCCTGTCTTCCCTGCAGTTAATGTATTACTGAAAGCAGGGGATTTAATTGCCTTTGTCCTAGCAGGCAGCTAATGAGTGTTATGAATAATGCCATGGCTTTCCAGCCCTCCTGAAGCCGTTCACCGGACCTGACTCATAATTCAGCTCAAATCAAAAGGCTGCCACAGTTGCTGTGTGTTACCCTTCTGTTCATTTTTTAGACTTCTTTGCTTATTATTCAATCTAGTCTTTGGAATAAAAGGGGGGAGAGGGGGTGTAGTGGTGGTAGTAGCTTTTATTATTTCCTTGAAATTCCTCTTGGTTATGAGGCCTCAACAATCTTCTGTTGTGTTTGCAAATAACCTTACTTAGTGGGAAAAAAATCCCCCATGTTTGTATGACAGGGATAACCAGCCTGCTCCGTGGAGAGGGCTCTGGGGCAGTCACAGTCCATGGCTGGGACAGGAATGTGAGGACTCCAGCTCCTTTGATCCAGCGCTCCAGGGGCGTGAATGGGACACACAGAGCTCAAAGGCAGAACGTGGCCTTTTCTGTAGCAGTTGAACTCCCCGTTCAGAAGCAGAGTTACATCCAAAAATACTCCCCGGAGTCACACCTACCTCCCGAGCCTCGTCCTCCTTTCCCTTTGTTCGCCCTCGCTGCCTGTCACAGCTGCACCGCCTGCCCCCCCTGCAGACCACTCAGATGATGAGCGATGCTCTGTCCCTATGCCGTGACAGCAGCATTCAAATCCACAAGGGAGGCACCAAGAGCAGCGTTTGTCACCTGATCCTCAGCTCTCTGGGCTGCCAGCTGACTCAGGGGAAGG
>JAYRBT010000001.1:112185071-112197155 GCA_036023395.1 Myiotriccus ornatus
CCACAAGGGAGGCACCAAGAGCAGCGTTTGTCACCTGATCCTCAGCTCTCTGGGCTGCCAGCTGACTCAGGGGAAGGCTTGCCTGCCCCGGTGACCTCCTGTGCATGCACTTTTTGCAGGGAACACTCTTTTTGGGGGACACGTGTTCCAAGTGTTTTGGAAACTCCGGTAATTACCGATCTGGGATTGGAAACTTAC
Organism: Myiotriccus ornatus; assembly: GCA_036023395.1. Taxonomy (NCBI): domain Eukaryota; kingdom Metazoa; phylum Chordata; class Aves; order Passeriformes; family Tyrannidae; genus Myiotriccus; species Myiotriccus ornatus. The sequence continues at coordinate 112,185,270 of JAYRBT010000001.1, forward strand.
TGGTGACTGAAGTCGAATCACTTTGTGACCCCACAAAGAATGGGAAGCCCTTTGAGCTCTCCTGGACCACAACAGCTGTGCCAGCATCTCCCACTAAGCGGGATGTCTCTTGGAGCTTGACAACCCTCAAACGTGGGTACTCCAAAGACCATCACTGACAGGGCCCGGGCTGACACCCACCTCCCCCCACACTCCTCCAGCTGCAATCCAGGCCTGTTGAGAAACACCAAAGGATCCAGCCTGTGTCCCTGAACTCAAGGGGAATTTTTGAGAGGTACCTTTACACACATATAGATGTAGATAAATAGATAGATATAGATAGATACATAAATATAGATTATGGTATGAATGTTACCATGAATCTATAATTATGTCACTGCTATAATTGTAGCTAATCCTATTGAATCACTTCATAAATGTTAAATTAGTCAATGATGAAGTGCTGCTCAACCCGTCTTCACCCTTTTATTTTTGTATCCATATCCTTTGCCCTTTTGCATCTCTGTGTAAATCATCCTAAATTGATTCTAATCTGATTTTCTTATGTGTGCTTCATCCCCGCAGTAAGTGATAGAGTCAACCTTCCCATTGCACTCTATTAAAGTTGCACTTTCATATATTCATATTAAAACCTGCAATAAAGTGGACAATTAGGAGAAATTTCTGAACTAATAAACCTCATCTCTGTGGAAGATTTCAACTTCCCAGACATCAGCTTGGAATATCACACTGCTGAGATGAGCAGCTCTCTTGGAAATTCTTGAGGTTTGCAGGACATACATAACTTCTTATCCCAGACACTTGAGACAACTCCAAAAGCTCCCAGGCTTGCTGTTTGTGGAAAGAGGAGGACTTTGTGTGGGATGTGATGGTAGGTGGCTGCCTTGGCTACAGCAATCATGCAATGTTGAGTATAAAATTTTCAGTGTAATGAGGAAAAAAGGACAGCAGAGTTGCTACCCTGGACTTCAGGAGAGCAAACTTTAAGCTATTCAGGGAGCTGTTTATAATAAGAGTACCCTCGGAATCTGCTTTTGAGTATTTAGGGAGTCCACAAGTGCTGGTCAGGCTTTAAGAATCAACTTTTAGAAGCACAGGAGTGGGTGATTCCACTGTGTTTTGAGTCAAGAACATGGAGCAGGCCAGCTTGCCTGAACAGGGAAGTCCTTGTGGAGCTCAAGAGGAAAAAGAAATTGTATGATCTCTGGAAATGAGGTCAGGCTTCTTAGGAAGAGTGCAGAGCTGTGGTTTATATTTGTAAGGAGGAGACACAAAAAGCCAAAGCTCAATTAGAGCTGAAACATCACCAAGGGAAGAAAACCAAACAGACCCACATTTAGGAAAGGAAATGTATTTTATTGAAAAAAAAATTACATTTCACTTATACACCATGAAAATACTGAGTTGTGTGTTATTTTCATAAGAAGAGTTTAAGACTCGCACAAGAAAACCACATTGTGTATTACAGCATTACTCCACGAGATGAGGCTCTGGTGGCATCTGCACTGGGCATTTTCACTAAACAGTAGAGCAGGGCTAAATGTGCTTTGGGCAAAAACCCTAAATATTGGCCTCTTCCAGGTGCTACTGCCCATTTGAAGACATGGCACTCCTTTGGTCAATACTGAATTAGTTCTGAATTAGAGACAAATCTCAGAGTTTCTCTACTCACTTAGGTCCTAGGCAAATTCACAGCTATCTCTCCCCTCCATTTTTAACAATCTTGACTTCTGTTTCACATTCAGCCAGCTAAAAGCACATTAAAACAGCATACAGGCTGTCATCTTCCCATCTTCCAGAAAGAAAACAAGACTGAAAGGGGTACATTGCACCAACAAACACTAACAGCAAATGGCAAGATCACTGCATGGTGCTGAATTCTCCAGTGCCTCCTTCCATCACTGCAGCTCCAGCAGCAAGCCCTACAGTTTCCTTCCCTAGCAAGGCAGGTATTCACACACAGGACCTATTAGGCAGGTGAATACATGTGCTGTTCCAAATATAGGGCCAGGAGTCCCCTCTGCAGGTGGCACCCCAGTGCCATCTGTCACCGGTGTGTCACAAGAAGCCTGCTGTGCCCCCAGGCAGCTGTGACAGGCTCTGTCACCACACTTGGCAAGACATCTGAAAATCCCTTATGAGCCAGAGACCTTTGGTGTGGAAAGATTTAAACATCTGCAGACAAAAATATATACTAATGCCACTAAATTCACAGGAGAGTTCCCTTATTTATCTATCGACTTACTTATTGTGATTTCTTCTTTACCTAAAGAAATTAAAGAGCCAGACCTGGACAACTCTGACACCGTGCAAGTGCTGTGAAAGCAGACTTGAAACTTTCTCCACCTGGATCCTTCCTAGTTAGAGCACTGCTTTCTCCAATGCCATTTTCTACTCTGCTAGGCACAAGCATCACACAGGTCAGTAAGAACAGCCACACCAAATCTTTTAGAGCTATAATGTTTTTGCCACACAGGGAAGAACGGGGCTGGATTGAGAACACCAAACTAAATCTGCAGCTCTTCTTTCAAGTACTTAGCTCACAAAGATTTCTTTTCTTTCCCGTGAGCAGTGCATCTCTGCAGTTGGGCCCTGCTTACCCAGCACCTCACTGCCAGGGAAAAGAGGCAACCCCACTCTCCCCCATTCTGAGCAGCTGCATCGTCCCAGCGCCCCCCCAGCAGAAGCACAAGCACTTATCTGTTCTAAGGATGAGAAGGTTGAGGGAACTACAGGAGATTAAAATCTCAGGGGTTTTGCCTGGATAAATTCCCCACTGGTTTTAGCTCTTCCCTTGTTATGGGGACAGGCAAATACCAAGGCCAGGACAGGTAATGGCAGAGGAAGGTTAGGGCACAGTTTCAGGGTGTAGCTAAGCTGGGTAAGTTAGGTCTATCACAACAGCTGATAATTCTCTACCTTTCTCTTCTTAAAAACAAGAGCCTAGCCTGAATAATCTGAATTATGGACTTTCAGAGTCCCTTGGTTCTCCATGGCCTACAGAAGAAGTCTAAGGAGATTACACCGTGGCCAGGAAAGCAGCAGCACAAGCTTTAGAGTGCACACAGAGTTGCACAGCCTTGGTACAGCCCTGTGAAACACCCAGCCCAACAACTTCACACCAACCTCATCTCGGAATAAACTCCTCCACATTTCCCCTGAGGAAAGATGCAGGCAAATAATCACTCTGCCACCACCACCACGGGGATCCTGCACCCCCAGATTCCCAGGGGAGGAACAGCCAGGCACAGTGAAGCACACACAGCAGAGCTGTTCCCTGCCACAGCCTCCCTCTATGATATATTATTCATCCTGCTATCATTTTTCCTGCTGACTTAGCAAAGCAGAAGTACCTCTCTTTTAACACATCCAGAAAACTCTTGAAAGAAAAACTTGTGATAAATTCTCTTCTACTTTTTTGCAGTAGTGATTTATTCAGAAGGGTGGTGAGGATGCTGCCATGTTTCTTAAAAGGGACATAGTAAGTGATGCTCAGTTTTCCCAGATCACCAACTAGTAACATTTAGCAGAGGGCTGTGCTCAGAAAACTCCTTTATGTTGCAGACCTTGCACTTTCTAGGAGACCAAAAAAAAAAATTATATCTGGAGAGTTGTGCTTTAGCCCTGGTCTGCCAGCCATAAGAAACAAAGACTCATTTAAGTCTAGCAAGATACAAAAATCACGTTCTGGTTTTGAACCACGCGAACAGCTTTGCCTTTTGACTGAATGGGATTTTATCAGTAACTCTTCTGAAAGGCATTTATGAATTTGAATTCAGATCACCCAACTAAAATTCTTCACATTAAACTACAAGGAAAAAAATCTTTACTTTCTCCCCTTTAGGCTACTCATCTGTCTGTGCACACGTCCAGCACAAGCTATGAGTTAGCTCAGTCGGGTTCACAGAATGGGAACGAGCCAGTTTTGTTCCAGTCTCCTGGCCTGTACATTTATTAAATACTTTTAAGACCTCCCAGTCCTATTTAATTAACTACACAAATCCATCACCAGTTTTTAACCTATCACAGATGTATTTGAGACTTTTATTCCAATGCAAAAATCCAAATTTCAGGCCTACGCCACAAAGCTGGCCTGATTTTTAAAATGGATAAGGTAGCAATATTTAGGGTTTTCTTTATAAACAATGGTATCTACCATCCTATTGCCTCTCTCTACAATCAAGCGTACAAGCCTCACTGCAAGAGGGATACAACTCATAATTGCCAACCAGAAAAGTACACAAACACTAAAAAGCCTACAATTTCATTAGAAATTAAATCATTTGCTATATTACACAGAACTTCATTGTTTTTCTGGCATAAAAGTCATTGAATTACTACATAACGCCTCGAGGACAATCATTAAGATGTGTAAACATATAACAGGTCCACCTAGTCAGTACAAAGCACCACACAAACTTTAAGTTACATAGAAAGTTTGCTCATAAATATTTCTTTGTTTAACAATTCAGCACTAAAAAAATATTACTTAAAAAGGCATCTTTTATTAAGTTAGTTCAGTTTGTCCAGGGCTGGTGGGGTTGTACTATCCCTACTATATTACAGCCACCTGACTTTCTTTCCAAACCATTTTACTTCTCTGGAAGAAAAGGCTATGTGTGGCTGGGACCCAAAGCTTCAGCACAATCTATAAAAAATATATCTCTTTAAGACCTTCTGCTCACATCCTGAAGGCCTACTCAGCCAGCCCCCCAAAAATTCTGTTTCCCACCCCTAACCACATTGCAAATAAAGCTTCAACATACACACACACACACACACACACAGAGTACATATATTACACTCTTCTACACACAGAGTTTTTCTAAACAGCAATGCAACCACGAGGGCAATAGGTAAGTGTGATTTCAGTGGTAACATATGGCACAGCCTTCTCATATTGCTGGTTTTCTCTCTCTGAATAATGTGCTGACTTATTCACTGCTCTGCAAATTGGGGGTTCATTACCTTTATTTGCACTGTGGAGGCACTAAGTCAGGAATGCATGCATATTTAGGAGCATCCCATTTGCCTCGAGGCCCACTGCTCCTGGAGCAGTAAGAGCACCAAACTGGCGGCACTGGTTTCCTGGTGAGGCAGAGGGGAGCCTTCCCTGGCTGTTGGAATGCCACACCACGTTCCTGCCTTCTGGACAATGGTGAGAACTCGCTTGGTCTCCCCTGAAACTGTGCAGACTAAATAGCAGCTCCCTTGCATTCAGTGCCTTTCCTGCAGTGTGTGACTGAAGCTCACGGATTTACCTGAAATCTGCTCCTGCATGCAGGTATAAACTCGCTGGTTTACTCATTTATTTAGAAGAGAAGAGTTGGGGCTGTGATTGAACATCTCAAAGCTCTGATATATATCTTTAATGGACGTGTTTTAGAAAGCTACAGAACTGTTCAGCAGGCTCTCACTTACCAGAAGCAAATGTCTTTCATGAAGAAAGTACAGCTCTCTGAATATCTTACCCCAGGATTCTAACAGGAGTGGTCACTAAGCCAGTAAGGCTGCAATGGGATACAAAAGAAGGGGCTACATTTTCATTTATGAAGGAAAATTTTAGTACCAGAGCGACCAAACTTTGTAACACGTCTGAGCCTTTAAAAGTGCTCTTTAACTGGGCAAAGACCTTTACTCAGGAGGGGTGGTTCTTTAGTATAAATATAAGCCAAAACTCTCCAGTGGAGCTAAGTGTAATGACACAGCACCCTCTCCAATGGCCAGTGCTCTCACTAACCTGGATCCCTGCAGCCTCCCTCTTGCAGGGACACTGCTGAGGACTGACAGAAGCACTTGTTCCCCCAGGAGGAGCAATTGCTTCCCACTGTATAGTCCTGTATGCTCTAATCCACAGAGTGGGGTAAAAATTCAGTGAAGGGGAGTGCAGCTAAATTCTGTACAAGAAACAGATCTCAAAATGAGTTATGATTCTTACTCCAAGCCCTTCTTCTCACCTTGTTTGCAGGAATAAAGAGCACAACACAATGAGTTCCTACACATGCAATTAAAAGGAATGCAAGAGAGTGGTGCAGAATGCCAGTAGTTGTCTTCCAATGAAACTTTTAAAAAAATAAAAATTAAGACAACAAGGATGATACTCACTTCCACGTCCATACCTTACAGTAAGATGATTGCAGGGCACAAATGTGTGCTCTTCCACTACCTACCCTACCTCTATACTAGGACCTAAGTAAGGAAATATTTAATTACATCCACTTTATTCATCAAGACTGTAAAATCATTCTTGTGCTGTTGGATTCTGAAACGATTAACATATTTAAAAACAGGATCTAACAACTTGTGTGTGCACAGTATATTTAAACGTAGATGCTTTTATTACAATCTTCCTTGCCACATATTTTAAAATAAAATCAATCAATACAATCACCATAACAGTCTCAGACAACAAATTAACACCATCCAATCAAGACACAGTTAAGATACTCAAAAGGCAGTACGAGTAGCTGGAAACCTTGGTCCTCTGATTCTTTTGTTTAACACATTAATTATAGAATTCTCCCCTCTTATGATAAAAATCAGCAAACAAACATTAACAATTCATACTGCAGATTTCTTAAGATGTTTGTATCGAGTGGGAACAACACTGATTTCAGCACAATGTCTTTATGCAGGTCTCCCAGAGACATGGGAATTTTCACTTAGAGACTAATCCGGGCCCAGAATAGAGCAGATGGGTTTGTAAACAACTTTTGGTCTCTGCTGCACGAGGGCTCCGCAAATGAAGTGAGCGCGCTTGGAGCAATCGAAATGGCCGAGCACACGCGCTGCGAACCATTCCAGGGGAAAAAAAAAAGGAGGGACCCAACACAAAATTAGTTCCAGTAAGCAGAAGGAAAGAAGTTGGCCGGACGCGAACACAAAGCCATCCACCTCTCCCATGCTCGCACGTGCCACCGACCTCACACGGACACGCGAGGTCACCGGTCCCAAACTGCTGGGTGCTGGACTCTGGGTTACAGACACCTTTCATGCTCTTAGGACGGTCATGGAAGATTATCCATTAGTTATAGGCTCCACTCTCTGGGCTAAAGTGCTTGTTCTGTAATCGATTACGAGCTAGGCTAGTTTTAGATTAACCTTTTATCTTTAACTAGAGGTTTGCAAACGGATCAGACAACCCTGAAAAGTCTCCCCCGAGCCCTTAAATAAATAGTGGGCAGCTGTCTGATACTGAGACACTTTCCAGCTGTACCAGACAGACAGCAGGAACTCAGAAAAAGATACAGGTATAATGTGCAGGAGGAGAGGAGGGAATAAAACATTGGACAGGACTGTGCTGAGTCTTTGAAATTGTGTTCTGCACACAAGCTCCGTGCAACTCTGAACAAGTAAAAATGCATCCAAGTATTAAGTATGTAAGTAAATACCCTGGCATTTAAAAATAACTGTTAGACTGCTGTGGCTACACAATGTTAGCTACAGAATATATTTACAGATAATTTCTGATGTTTGTTCCTGATAAGAGACGTTAAGCCAAATTCTTCACTGAAGACATAAACCTGACCTAATTTAGACCAGGACAGCAGGAGTTTAAAACAGGTATCACATGAGCAACCCCCAGGGACTTAAGCAGACAAAACCAGCAGCCCATTGCTACAGGACCCAGCTACTGCGAAATACGAATTTTGCAAATTGAGCATTAGTATTTATATTCTTTTTTTGCTGTTGTTAACATGGATATCTCACAGATTCTAAGGAAGGTATGAAATACTGAACTGATCCATTCTTTGAAGCAGTGGGAAAAGATCACAGCTGACATGTATAAACTGCTCCAACAAAACATATCACCTTCTCTTTTATGGCAAGATCACTGTTCATTATGGTTTACAATTAAAACCTAGTTTGCAAGGTAGCTTTAAGTTTTCTAAATTCCAGGCTTCTTTATTTCAGGGAAACAGCCCTTGCTTTTCTCTCAATCCTTTTGTGAAGGTCTATTTATTCCAGTGGCAAAATAAAATCCTGCTGTCTCACACTCACGAAAAGGGCATCGACCATGGCATGTACAGGTAGGGAAGTTCAGTATGTTGATCCCTTCTTCCCAAGAGGATGGTAGGGATTATACACTTCCACATGAAATAGTCTGATTGTAAAAGATAAATAAGCTCAGAGTTATGTCTGCAGTACAGCACACAACACTTAGTAAATCAATATTAGAAGCAGTTAAAAACCTTTTAGTGTTCAACTGCTGAAATGCACCACTAGCTACAGTGTTTAAATACCTTTGCTGAAAGGAATTATCTCAAAAAAAAGTAACTGTTTTCCTGGCACAACTGCCCAAGCAAGCAGCAGCTTATCTGAGAAGGGGGAAAAATATTAATACAAGCTATTTCCTGGCCCATCTGCAAGTTTGTGTTGCAGGGAGAAAAAAAAATATTTGCATCAACTTAAAAACACAGCGCTGCAAAGAAAGGCAGTTTGTTGTGCTTCACAGAATCACAGGATGGCTGGGGTTGGAAGGGACCTCTGGAGACCGTCTGGTCCACCCTCCCTGTGCAGGCAGGGCCAAGTGCAGCTCAGGGCCATGTTCAGTCAGCATTTGAGTATCTCCAAGGATGGAGACTCCACAACTTCTCTGGGCAACCTATGCCAGTGTTTGATCCCCCTTATAGTCAATTATATATTTTTTAATGTTTAAATGGACTTTCCTGAATTTCAGTTTGTGCCCAATGCCTGTTATCCCTCTGTTGGGCACCCCTTAGAAGAGCCTGGCTCCTTCTTCACTGCTTCCCATCAATATTTATACATTCTGTTAAGGTAGTTTTTTACATGTTGCATATCAGCCAGGAGCTCTTATCTCTGTTAAGGACTGCTAATTTCAGCAACTGTTCACATCACCAAAATAGAAAGTTATTTCATTACAGTGATTACTAAAAACAGTGGAATTAGAGTCACATTTTGTAAATAATTTCTGTTGGGTTTTTTTTCTTAAAATTCTATAGTTTGTGATTTCCCCCCCCCTTTTATGTCAAATGCATGAAAGGAAATAAAATTAATATTGCTTGTTGAGAGTGAAAGCCTGAAGTTTGCCTCTTATATTTACTGCAAAACACGTTCCTCTTAAATTTCTTTTGCTTCAAAGATATTAAAAATTAGGGATTTCAGAGACTTATTGATTATGATAACTATTCTATGAAAGAAAACCTATTCAGCTAAAAATATTCATCAAGAATAAAATAGTCTTCTACTAGGTGAAAACACCTTTTACAATGGCAGAAATACATGAAAATGATGGGATAAGTGAAGGCTATCAGGCAGGTGTGAGGAGGAAGATGAAAGAAAGGTATCTGGGGACACCCCGGAGCGAGTTTCCTAAGCCTATTCAGGTAATCAAGAAAAATTTTCCTCTAATGAAAGTTTTCTTCATGTTCCTGCAATTAGAAATGCAATTTTAATTCCATTATGCAGTCTGAGACAAATAAAGCTCGTCAACTGAACGTGAACAGCACACCAGACCTCCCTCATCTTGGGACATCAAGAACATGGGTCCCACACAGACCTTGTCTGCATGCCTGTCCCACTGGTTCAGGATGTGGCTGTGATGTATTGCACACTGAAATTGTTAAGAATCCTATTTTGAAGCTTTATGAAGAAGAATTTTGAAATTAAGATGCATTACTAATAACAATGCATTTCTGTCATCTCTAATTGGCTGCAGAGACTGACATTACGAACAAGGTAATTTTCTATGTTTTGCTGCATTTGGTAAACACATGTAACTTACTAAAACAAAAAATAGTACTTTACCCACATTGCTTCATTGATAAGCCTGTCTACAGTGCTTATTGTTAAGTGGAAGTGCTCTGTGTAGTTTTTAAGTACAAACCAGGGCAGCCACCTTTCAGAGTAAGAGCTGCTTTCTCTTTTGTCCTTAACAGAACGTTCATCCTTAGTTAAAAAACACAGAATCAAACCTGGCCTTGGAGGTAGAACTACAAACTTCTAATCAGTGAATACTGAATAAAAGTATTATCTTATTAATGAAGGTGTTTCTGGAGCAGCTTTTGGAAGAAAATCATGTGGGCACCCACGGACATTAGAAATAAGCAGCCAGTCCCAAACTGTGCAGCTGTTCACAGACAAGAAGCAGGAGCAGAAATCAGTAACATGAATGACACCTCAAGGTCACTTCAGAGTACCGAACATGCCAAACATCTTCAAAGTACTCCTACACACAACCAGAACTTCTGTGTGTAGCTTTAACCCTGCTTAGTTTCGTAGCAGCTGAGATACTGAATACCCGAGGAGGTAACCAGGTATCTCCAGGAGAAGGGAGCATGGAGCCAGCTCCGTTGGCACTAGATGCCACCTTGAAATACATTTTCCAGTCAGTCAAGCATTCCATTAGCAAATTCACATCTAAAGTCTTTGGCAAGGCAGGAACACTGTTCTCTCTTGCCCTGGGTAATTACACAGACTAAGTGAATCCGACAGCCATTTTGATACCTGGAATATGCACAAATGCACACTAACTGTTTTGTTTTTTAAACTGAGCAAGGCCAGCACATATGTTTGAGAGTGGGTATCTGCCTATGCTGGGCACTATTTCATGAAAGTCAGGTTTCTGTCACAGATCTAAGGCAAATATTACAATTTACAGGAAAGAAATGAGGACATCAATACATTGTGCGTTATTGGAGACATACAGCCTTTATAACACGGTGGCTTTCACTATGATCTCTGGGTTTTCTATGTCCTTTTTGCTTTGGACCATTCTCAGTTCCAGCTGGGCTGAGTTTGGTTTGTTTCCTTCTCCAGCTTGTGCTAAAAAGATGATATCAGAACGTCATTAGAAAGAGAAATATAAAAAGAAACAAGTTGCATTTTTCTGTTATCCCACGATTTTCTCTACCTGCCTCCCTTCCCCAGTCTCCCTTACAACCCCCTGCTAAAGTCTTCCAAGGTACAAGATCCAGGTCAGCGCTGTGATTACTTATCACCCCTGTTCTGTACCTCTCTCCAGGAAAGAAATACGACTGTTGTTAATGAGAAAGTCACACAGATATGCTCTGAGAACCCAGAGATCCCATCTGGATTTCCTTAAGAACTGAAAGACATGGGAAGTCCAAGGGGAGAGAAGCTGGCTCCTCACATGGCCAGAAATTATTTGTTGATAAACCCCTCTCAGGACTAAATACACCCTCCAGGGAAAAGTGAGTGAGCTACACTTAGAACAGCAGCTCTCTTGCACATCAAACTCGGCATTTCCTCACGTGCTTCTGCCACTGTTTTGCAGAGCTGAGTCAAGCACAGTCAGCACGACTGTGGTCCCACTACAAGCTAAACAGTGACATCTGCAGTCGGCTGTTGTCAAAGATAGGCTTGGAGGACACAGTAAGGAACAGCAGACAAGACTAACAAGTTCTCATCCTGCTGCCTCGGCACTGAGAGCTGCCTTTAGTCAGGGGACCCACAAAGCTCTTTGAGTGTTTCTGCTGATGCAAATGCAGACAGAACACGGGAACAAGGGTCTGAATGAATTACCTTTTGCACTCTTAATGGTCCTTTGCAGAACGTGCTGCATGGCTGACACAGTCTTTTCACATGCCACCTGCATCAACATAACACATTCAGGTTTTAGTAAAACTTCAGCTGACTAGTTTAATATTACTATTATTTCAAAAACACGGGTATTAAAAGGCAAACATGACTGATGACACAAGCAGGATGACAACTATGTAATGTAGAGTTTGGGGGAAAAAAATTTTTTTTACTTAATTCTCTAACCAACTGAGCTAATTCTCCCAAAACTGGTATTATAAGCCATATACCCATATTGAGGACTCTATGTCCTTGAGGGAAAGAAACAGAAAAACAGATCTAAGAAATTACTTTCAGTGCTTATTATGACATGAGGATAAAAAA
>JAYRBT010000001.1:112197255-112210322 GCA_036023395.1 Myiotriccus ornatus
TAAAAGTCATAAAAAACCCAGAAGAAACATGGTCTAAACTTGCAGAGAGGTAACTTCTCCCACACCTTCAAATTGTTTGGATGCTTGTGTGTCCATGCCAGAAGCATAGCAGCAAACAGGTCTCCTGTTCCAACAAAGACAGCATCCACTTTAGGGGACTCCATTCGAATTCTTTGTGTTATCCTGGTACCATCTGCTTTAGCTATAACACAAATAGACAGTTTAGTAACAGACCCAGCAACTAACACAATAGCATTTACTAGAATTTAAAAAGAAATCCTTTTAAAAGTGATCATCAGATTTGAATTGTTCTGTTGTTTGGAATGTAAAGCTGCTACGGAGTATTGTAAACCTTGTACTTTCAAAGAGAGGCCAAAACTTGGCCAGCTTGGGGTAGCATTTACAACTTATATACTCTCCATACTTCATTTGAGAGGGAGGAGGTAGATAGCACTTTCATTTTTCATTCCTCATAACTGTGCCCTTCGCAGGTGGAAACACTATGTGACAGTCTGAAACACAGTGAATCTTGGTGATGGAACAAAAGGGGATATACAGAAGAAACAGAAGGATATTTTATAATCTATCAGGGGAGGAACAATCAGCTGACAGGACAGTGTAATATTTCAGAAAATTATTCAAAACATTCCAAGTTCCTGTTTTTATCACCATTACTCTCAGGGCCACTACTAGGGGCTGTAAGAGCCCTTAAAACTCACCCAGGACACCCCCCACCATGCACCCTCTGCCCAGGAGCTGCAGAGAAGCTCAGGCCTGGGCACAAGCACCCTTGCCTGAGTTATGCTGTAGGTTTTCCTGTGTTCAGCTCTGCTGTCCTGCCTTAATAATTGGATTTTCCAGATTAATCTCAGACCTTGTCTCACCTTCCTCTGATGATGGGACCCATCCTGTTCACCTCATTCAGGTACAGTGGGTCTGAGTCTTGTGGCTGTCCTGCCTGTGCTATGATCACACTCAGCTCCCAGCTTGTCTTCCCTCCTGGAGCAGTCCCAGCCTTACCACTCCTTGACATTACTGTAGGAAAAGCTGTTCCCTTAGGGATCTACACTCCTTCCATGCACTACAGATGGATGTGATGAAACTACTTCATCAAGAACTAACTGAAAGCAGAAACAAGTTAAAAGAAAGCACAGTCAAGGGAGGAGCTCAAGACTTACTTTTTCTGTGGCTTCCCAGAGCAATTAAGTAGTCATTTCCCAGGGGTGCCTGCAGATCTGAGCTTGTGATCACCACAGTCTCTGGTCCCATGGCATGGAGCATATCCATTACCTTTGCATGTACAAACAGGCAGGAATCAGTGACTGCAGTACGTGCTGGATAAACTTTGCATCATTCTTAGGATTTTTGACCAGCACCTTATTTGGGCATGTTTTGTAAAGAGAATAAACAGTTTCTGCTCAAATAATTCACTTGAATTAGGGGCATTACTTTGAAACGGGAATCAAAACATCCACATTTAAATGTACACACTTGTTAAAATATACAAGCATCTCTGTTTGTGTTATCTTTGGATGCTCCTCTGAAAAGAATACTCTGTTTCGGCCGTGATCAGACTTTTTGCGTCACGTTTTCAGAATGTATTATCAAAAGAACAGGAGAACAAATATACAGACACATTCACTTGAGCTGGCATCTTGAAATACTTGTTAGAAAGCCAACAAGTCCAGGTCCTGAAATCTTATTTAGCTACTACTTTAAGAGTTAGTAAAAATTAAAAAAGTTAAATCAGAGGATCAAGTGTGCCTGTCTCAATATTCCTTTCTCATTCTGTTTCAACCTCCAAATTACACCTGTAAATTATATACCTTTCCATGTGTATCTTCACTCTGTGTGTTCCTCACTTCATTACTGCTCTACTTCTGACATCACAATTGGTTACTACAGACTGAAGTGATTTTGATTTCACAGAAGAAAGAATGACTTCAGTAATGAGTTTAGCACAAAACACAGATAAAATATTAATTCTCCCAGCAGAGTTTAACTAAAAATCCTCTCAGGCTAGCTATGACTCATAGCAGACAGATTTATTTCTGCTATTTTTTAATTCTCTGTTGCTTTTCTTTCTTGTCTAAGCCTCCAGGTTTCTTTAACTGTCAGACCTCTTTGCACAGACATCAGTTGGGTTTTAAAGAAGCAATAAATCCACCAGCATACACTAACATAATCAAACTGTGAAATAATATTAAACTAAATTTCACTTCTCAGTCACAATTCACCAAGAACCTAATCTCCACTATTTCTAGCTGTAGGACTTAGTCCCTTCTACATTAATATTACATCACACTTAATTTTATGTTAGATGACTATACTGTCATCACTAGTCTTGTTGAAGAAATGATAGCATGTCACCATGGAAGTTGATGCCAGAATTCCTACCACCTCAAAAGGGAACAAATTCCAGCATGGATTAGTACTCAGAAGGACAGACCTAGATGTGACATGCGGCTGGGGAGACAGACAGATTAAAATATAATATCCTGCAAGCCACTATTTTAAAAATGCTTCCTCTCCTAAATATAATTTCACCTCTTTGGAAGAGATTTTTTAAACCCCATCACAAATAAATGCTGTCACACCAAACAGTCAGAAAACTAACTTGCACAACTGTTCAGCACATGCACCTTGTGTTTGCAGCTGAAATATGCAAATACAAAACTAATGGGTACCCAGCTAATTGTGTTCTCCTCCAGGCCGTGGTTCCACTGGTGAGGATGAGGATGGAAGAACTGAGTTGCAGTTAGTGGCATAAAGCACAGCTCATCACCCTCACCCAGCACAGTGGGGTAATGTAAAATTGTGGGGGGGATAAAACTGGAGTAATGTAAAAATGGGGGGGGGGAGTGGGAACTAAAAGAACTGAGATTTTTTTAGCTGCTTCCTGCAGTGAATCAATGGTCAGCAACCCATGTTGTCTACAGCAAAAAAACAACAAACATTTGGGCTGACAGACCCCCACCTACTCTGCAGGGTGCCACTGCAGCTGCTGTTTGTTTAAAGATTTTGTGCTCTTTTGAAGTTCAAAACCAAACCAGAAGGAATAACACCAGTCCATTATGAAAGCACTTGACTAGTCAACAAAACAAAGAGCTCAGCCCTTCTCAAGACATCAATAAAACCACATTCCTATTTTGTCCTTCACCACCAAGCCCTGCAGCTTTTCATTTTCTTTGGTTTGTATGAAAGGGTAAATCTTTACACCTCGATGCAATGTACTTGCAGGCCATCTATCACCTCTGTATGGCCTGTCAATGCTGTGGATTTGTCTGGGAGAAGGAGGAAAAGCTGTCCTCACACTCAGCCTTGCTGCTGCACGACTCACACATGGACAGCAGAGAGACCCGAGCAGGTTCCTGATGCCCAGGGTCACCTGGGGTTTTCACCCCAACCAAAGCATTTCCACTGACAGTGTCTGTGTTCTTGCCACATGTGCTGCTGCCTCTTCTTACACTGCAGGAAAGCAACCTCACAGAGATCTACTCGTTACCACTGTAATGGCTTTATCTGTTTCTCTTTCTGGAAGTTTCTGTAGAAGTCTGACACTAAAATAGGAAATGTTTTGTGCCTGGAGTGCATGAACTTTATTGATAAACAGAAAGAAAGGATGTAGGCCAAAGTGACTTCAAGGTTAAAGACAAACTGCAAAGTGCAGCACTGCAGGCAGGAATGCAGAAAGAGATCTCACACATCCTACCCTTTGCCCACTTACCTCTAAAGCATCTTTCTCGGTGTAAATCTTCCTGCCCGTGAGCAACCTGAGAATGAAACAGAAATCTTAAAAAGAGTACAAGTTCTCCAGGCAGCGACTGCTTTGTTTATCCTTTGAAAGGAGGAAAGCTTGGACTGCACCAAACAGGCCTAAACCTTCTGTAGCTTCACGGTCTGCTGGACCAGACCGCTGCCTTTAAAGGTTACGTGCACAGACACACAGTGCTTCTGCAGTGGACTCACACCAGCCCTAACCTGCCTGCTCTAGAGATCCCTGTAGCACAAAAATTCCCTTACCAGCATCTTCTCTCCATCTCCCATGCAGCTGCTCCCTCCCCTCAGGGGCACAGCCTGTGATGTATCACAACAGATTATCTCCTGACCAAAGAGTCACGGTCCTATGCAGACAGGACAGGCAGGAGGCATTTAAATTCTTAGCTCCTATGAGATGTTGACGTGGTGGTGTTTCTGAATCCAGTTTTGGGGGGTTGAACCCAACTATCTCAGTTTTGATATTCTGACATGTAATTAAAATTTCCACAGTAATGGGGAAGGTATTTGTGTAACCTGTCCTAGGTACAGGCCTCTGGGGATAACAAGAAGTAATCATGAAAATGAGAGACTGGAGAAAACAAGAAGAATTTTTTCCTCACACAGCTCCTAGATTTTTTTATTGGTTTCAGTATGGAACATCTGACACTGTCTGAAAAGCACCACTTGAAAGTAACAGCTAAAAGCCAAACCCCAAAACATACATACATAAGGCACTATAGTGAGACAAATAAAATAATTGGTATCAGCCTTCCCTGCTTTTGTCCCCAAGTTTATTTGGCTAGTAAAGGAAATAAGCACTTACTCAGCTTCAAACTGGTTAGGAGTAATTATATCTGCAACAGGTACAACTTTGTCCCTGTAGACTGGGAGGAGATCCTTGGGCACATACTAGGGAAGAAGAAACAGTGTTAGATGTTGTCAGCAGCATCTGAGATGTGGGACTGCAACCCTCCCTCATCGCATCTTTACTGAAATTATTTGCTAGTTTTGATCAAAAATGAATGTTTGTCAGTGTGCAGCCTGCTATTGACACAGGGAGCTTTTCCATCACTGATCACAGCCCAACCCTAACAGCTGTTGAATCCCACATGAAATAACTCATCTCCATTTAGATTCCAATGCTGTGTCAATTCACACAACGACTGATAACGCCAGCCAGGCTGCCAGCCAGGCTACCAGCCAAAACAGAGCTCCTGACAGAAGATGAGAGAGCTCCAGTGACACAGGGAGGGAGAGCAGAGGGATATTTTCCTGCAGACATGGTCTGTATTCCCTCTGTTGTCTCAGCAGAGAGTCTGAAATAATCCCAGGGCTATGCAGCTGTCATTCCTCCCACACACTAAACTCATACAAATACAAGAAATTAAAGCACAAACTTACCTACTGGGATTCAAAGCCACACTTAGATAAAGTAGCTCAGTTTTGGTGTTTAAAAATTAATAAATCTTTATACACCTTTATAAAACAAACATTCACTACACAGAGAATTCAAACAGATGAGTACTAACCATAGAGCCTTCTCCATTCCATTTGTCACCCATCACTGGATCACACACTGTAATAGAATAAAATTAGGTTTAGAAATGGGGTATAGTTATAGAGACCCTGGTTGGAGGGAAAAATTTTAGGTAACAGCACTGAGCACCTCATAGCTTATATAATTTCACAGCTCTTGCAGCACGCTCAGCCTGAAATTTGTAACTGGTGGCTGCCAATCCTAAAAGAGAAGGCCACGTCTTAAACAGTTAACAAGCTGGGGATCACCCTCTCCTGCCTGCTTCCATGTTGTTATGTCTGAAGATGATGAGGATGAGGGGATCTGAGTGCTGGGAGTAAAGGACCTTTTGTTATGGAAAACACAAAGAGCCCTCACCTTCACTCAGCAACCCTAAACTGTGAATGGTAGTGCAGTGGGGAAGAAACGTGGGAGAAGCTAATAGCTCTGAAAAGAGTCCCATTTCTACTTTAGTGTTAAAAAAATACATGCCAAAGGTACACCCCAAAATGCTGTGTGTATACTAAATAAAACGTGTATCATAATGAAACAATAAGAAAATCCATGCCAAAGTACATGACCTCATATTTGGAGTAGTAATATTAACACGTTTGGGATGGGTTCTGTATCATCACAAGTATTAACAATGTATTCCAAGGGTCCTCAGTTTCAGAGCATGGAAATAGCCACACTGTACTTCGAAAAGGAACATTGTTCATTATATTAAAAGAGCCTTTGGCAACATAAAAAAAGAAATACAAATCCAATCGGCATTTAAGGAAGTTTCTATGAACAAAAAGAGGGTAATTTGTTTTACATTTTAAAAGTATGTTCCTTACATTACAATCCATTTATTAAATACAAAGGGTCTTAGAAGCCTTTATCTGACCACTTCCTTCCTGTTCTATACAGTGAGATGTTCCTTTCTGCTCATATTCCAACAGTCCTTAGTTTTCATACAAGGCTCTGGAGAATCTGACACTGCAACAGTGTTAATACAGACCAAAAAGCAACAAAACCCAGTGAAGATCTTTGTGCTACATTTTGCTAAAATGACACCCGCAAATCCTGCCGATCTTTCTAAATGTTTCCTGACCACACAAATGTTTACTGAACCTGAAGATGACAGCTAAAAACCATGATTCACAGCTTTTTATCCCACTGAATCCTCCCTGACTTTGCCCTGTCACTTGAAACGTTTTGCTCAATTCGAGCCTACACTTGTTATGTTCCAAAGTCCTGAAAGAGATTCAGGAAGGAAAGAGGAGAATTTTTTCCCCCCTAGGTTTAAGCCTGACAGGACATGTTAATAAGGACAGTTGCTAGAGCCTGTTGCTCCCACATTGTAGCAGAAGGCACCAGAGCTAGAAAAACCTTGGAGTTTAAGGTGAATCATGAAGCTTATAGGGCAAAGTAAGACATTTATGGGATGTTACATGAAGCCATGGAAGGGCAACATGGGAGAGTCTATCCCGCTTTTGACTGACTGGGATCAGCACATGCAGCCTCTCAACTACCACCAGCAGCAGCGGGCTGGGATTTTTAGCCTTCCTTGGATACAGACTGTCGGTCCTCGAGGCATATTCTCTCTTGGGCAGCATAAAGCAAGAAACATACTGAAAGGCATAAATTCAGAAAGATAAAAAGCCAACTCCCTCAACACTTGAAGCTGAAATGAAACATCCCCGGAGCCTCAGAGAGCCCCCAGATCAGAGCAGAAGATGGTTGTGAAATGCAGTGTTTTCATCCTAAAACATAACAATGATGGACACACAGTGATGAAGCAGGAAGGATTATAACGCACTTCCTTACCATATACAAGGTTGGAATTCTGCTGCTTCAACTCCTGGACAATATCCACCACCATTGCAAGAAATGATGTGTCTCTTGTATACCCTTTGGGGGAAAAAAAAAAAAAAAGATTTTTGAAGTCTATTTTCATGAATACTTCTTCTGTTTTTAGTTTTGGATAGGAATGCTGCATACTTCTCATTCTTTGGATAAATGTGTTTTTAAAATAAAGGCATTTTAGTAGTTCATTCAGCAAAAATATGTGGGAGACAAATTCAGAAAACTACAAATATAACCTTTAGAATCCATTTACTAAATATGTTGTATATGAAGGGCTCATACAATTGGAAAATGCTTGAACTTATATAAACAAAGGTCAGGCTAAAAGGAAAAAAACCTTTCCTTTTCATCAAAACAGCAGTCTAATAAGTACTATTTATTATGCAGTAAAAAGGAAATATTTTAATTTCCATATACTTTTCTCATACTCTGTCTTGAAGCAATTTTGTTACTATCATTATTAATGTTGGTGCTGATAAAGTCCAACACATAAACGCAATGGAGATTTAATTTTGAATATTTAAGAGCAATGGCCAAAGTACCAATAGAATTCCTATTTTTCAGGCTTAGCAGTGAAAAAAGCTGAACATAAATTTTACTATATTTTAAGGCCCTAATCACAATATTCTCATTTAAACATTAATTTCTTTATTTTATAGATGTTTCTTAATTTATATATTTATACATTAATTTCATTTGCAACATTCATTAATTAATAATTTTATTTTAATTTATTTTAGTTCATTTAATACTATTATTTTTAGCCAGGTAGCATCTTCAAACCTTCAGATTGGAAATGTCCACTCTACTAAAATATTTAAAAGTACATTTTGGAGATATTTTTTTTTTTTTTAAACTTGCAAAACTGATCAATTCTTAGATGTTGCAGAGAAATGGAAAAAGCTCCCAAGATTTTTGGCCAAAATGCTTTGTCTTAAATCTATGAAATGCTGATAATCAGGAAAAAGAGCCAAGCAAAGATTTTTGTTATAGACTGGCTGAAAAAAAAAATACACAGCTTGGTTAATATTATTGACAGAGGTGTTTAAAACAATTTTACTGAACTGGAGTTTATCTCTTATCTTGAGTCTTTTACTGTAAATGAAACAAAGATCTACAAATAACAACAGTCACAAAAATTAACAAAGTGTTACTTTGTATAATCGGCCTAAAGACAATAATTTCCAACTCAGCCAAGATATCTACAGTCATCAGACATACAATTAACAATAAAATCCTGTCTGTGGAGAAATCAATTTGTTTTCAGTGTGTAAATAATCATATCCAGGTTGTTGGAGGTACAAGGTTGTTGTGCACTGTGGTGAATGGCTGTTCCTGTTTGAAGAGAAAAAGATGACTTTTGGCCGTGAATGAAAAAACCTGAATTTTAAGTTCAGTCTCAGTGCAGCTGAAGAATAAAACCCTGGAAGCATTATTGGATATTAAGAAATTACTGACATTTCTACCCACTCCTTCTTTTTGTCCATGCTGAAAATGTCTACAGCCTGTGAGATTTTTAAAACAAACTTGAACAACACAAATCCTGTTTTAAAAGGCATGTTAATAAAGATTCCCTTTTTCTCTGAAATTTCTTTTTGCTGAAGATTTCTGTTTTTCCTTCTACCACTTTTAATCTCTTAAATCCATTTTGCCAGTACAAGACCGTGACAGAAAGGGTGTAGAGTTCTCTTCCAAGAGTTGGAAGTAAAATAAAAAAGGAACATTTCAGCTAACAGAATATTCAAAAATTATTTAGAATTTTTGGATGCTAACATCTCCCGAAAATTCCTGCAATACAGTGTGTTCTTCCTGGAAATGTGTGAGTTCTTTCAAGGAAAGAAAGGTGTTCATCTATTTCTCAATCACAAAGAATTAATTTACGCCAAAATTAATTTCTTAACCTCAGTTCAATCTACTTTCTATTTAGTCTCCTTTATTTTAGAGATATTCCTTGAAAAAGCCCTGACAATAACATGCCGCATCCTTCAAGCCAGAATGATTGATGTGGAGTTATAATCCAAACACTTAAAGTTTCCAATTTTCCCTGTGTATAAAGAACTTCCCTACATGTGGAAGCCATGAAATCAGTTCAATCTGGCTATATATTTCTGCTTACCTTTAAAAAGTGACTGTTCACTGCTATAAAAAAATGATACTGTAATCTAAACCAGATGCACAACTCCTACCGAGGTGAAACTTTTGAGAAGCAGGAATTGGACAAGAAGCAATCCTTAGTAAAAACTCCATGTAAAATCTCTAATTTCTAGAAAGTATTTTATAAGAAGTTCTCTTAGCCTGTATTTATAAACACTTTGTACTTAGTGCTAGCAAAGGAAAACACTGAAGAACTGTATTCACTCAGATGACCTACAGAGTAACAAGAGCACAAAATCAAGACATATGACAGAGTCAAACTCAAAATCCAACCCTACTTATACTTTGCTCTGTGTTCAAGCACTATGCCTTAAAGATCAAGCAAAAAAAAATCAAGGACAAACAACTGTGTAGAAAACCAAGCTGCAGTATCACAGAGTGCCAGTGCTGCAGATTTAGGAGAAAGGGTTAAACTCATGTCTTCCTAATAAATTTTAAAATAACACTGACATTTCTCATCCTTTTTTCCAGGAGAGGCACTCCCAAAACATTAAGTATGCCTGTACATGACTGGCCTGTACAAGTCTGTAAATTATACAAGGGGATCAATTTACCCACCCAGTTACAACCTTCAGACTGGAGGGCTCTGGCTGTTCCAAATTCAACAGCACGAGCAGTCGAGACTATAATATACAGGTGAAATTGCAGGAGGAATCAAAGGAGGGAAATTTTAATAGCTTGGTTGGCAATAAGGAGGGATATGGTTTATCTTTTTTTAGTTCTGTTTACATATCATGAGAACTCCAAGGAACAAGCTCATCTTACCTGTGAGTACATAATCATAGCGGTTGACCTTGTTCAGCTTCAGTCCTTCATATAGTTCATGAAGTTCATCTGAATTCAACACCTGACCCTTCCAGTGGGCATAACCTGCAAAGCAAGTGCCAGATAATTTTTTTCAAGAGATGGATTTTCTATTTCAGATCACACATCACACACTTGCAGGGACCACATCAATTATCAGCACCAAAAAGCATTTCCACCTCTTCTGTAGAACGCCACTGCCGAATGAAAGCTGCTGTCAGCAGAACAGTTGATGTGCTCAGCTTCTTCTTAGCACTTCTGTCTCCCAAAGAATGACTACATTGCAATTTGAGACTGCCCATTTACCAGCAAATCAAGCTCAGAACACACAAGCTCCTGCAAGATTTCCCACGGAGCCTTTGCAACTACCCCTTTCCTGCGCGGAGGGGGACAAACATATGTTTTAGACTTCACTGGAGGAGGGTGTCAGCCTAGTATATCTTTGTTATTTTATACTACTTTAAAAAAGAAAAAAAATGACAGTTAGATGACAAGTTTAACAGGCTTGTGGATCTGTCTGTACACGGACATGCAGCACTGCTGCACCCCATCAGATGTGGTGCTGGCTGGGACCTGCATGTAACGAACAGAGTGACCACAGCAGAATGTTGTCACATTCAAACATACAATGTCATCTGACAGAGTCTCTTCCAAAAACAGCACAGCTCTAGTACTGAGAATCCTGGAGGAGGAAATGAGTAGCAGAAAGACACTATAAACAGACAAATAATATCCATACACTCTTATCTCTGAATGATCTCTTAAGGATTACAAGCCAATATTCTCAGCTGAGAAGTGGATGGAATGTTAAGTTACTGAGGAAAAGCTGAAATGATTTCAGCAAATAGTGGACAAAGCTCCATGGAAGCCAATTTCAAGGAAAAGATACGTAATTTTCATTAACAGAATCTAAATATTTGTTGAAAAATGTAAATACACCTTGCACCTTGTTGTCAAAGCCTGCTGCCCATCTAGATGGCACCAATCCCTTCTCTGTATGTAAGAACGGGGTTTCCTCCAGGATTTTAGATGAAGCACCCACAATTTAACTCTTTCAACCTCCATAAAACCAGAGGTTGTTAAAAAGATTATCTTTTTATTAACTGGTATTAAGAAAAGTGAAATGTTAAATGGTGTATCTTCTTCCACACCACCCCTGTGTGATTACTTCTGTTCTTGCAGTTAGGAAATTCTGTGATAAAAACTGTTGGCTTTGATTGTCACTCTAAACTGTGTTATTAGACTAACTGCCAAAAGGTGCCTGGAGCTTAGTCTAAGCACATTTTTCAGTTTTCCTTCTTATGAATGCAAATACACCCACAGTATGGTGAGCAGATGGATCATTTTGTTCTCCTCAGCTCACAAAGGCCAAGCCTCTCAAACACGACTTGCTGCCAGCTGGCTGGGGGCCTGACTCACATCAGCCACCACCACCCTGTCCCAGGCAAACGCCTTCCACAAAACTCTCTGTGAAGAAATGGACAAAGTGAGGGATTTCCATATGTCAGGGCTGTGGTTTCACTGCAGAGGACAGTGATATTCAAAATTGCAACAGCTAACGCCCAGGCACACCTCCAGTTCTTCAGGCACCCTGAGTGTATGAGGAACACTTGACTACACCTAACCCCAGTATCTGGTTAATTAACACATATGCAGATGTTTGTTCTGTCACATCTGCAGCGTCAGAGAGAAACAATCTGTCCTCTCCTCTTCACTGAGTCTCTGTAGCACTGCAAAGCCTGTACAGGGACACAACAGAAGTCCTTCCATTGTGGCCATCAGTAAAACTGGGTGCACTTTTCACCCAGAAGCAAGATCTGCTGGCAAAACTGCAGATTTTTGTCTCACACATGTCCACAAAATATAAATATGATAGACTGCCCAGACAATTTAGATTCTCTCAGAAGGCATCCCTAAAATTCACCATTTAACTAAGAGTTCACCTGGCTGTGTCAAGCTGACTGTACCAAGCTGCCTTAAATATGCAAGGCACAGGGTCCATGTCACACTGAGCCCTCCACTGAGGGGGAGAAATAAATACGGAAACACAGTATAAGGCAGCAGCCCAGCTTAGCTCAGGGACTGGTAACTCACCCACACGGGGCAGGGACGCCGAACTCGGTAGCAACGACTTCCAAAGGAAACTAGAGGAGCATTTTTACTACCTGGTAAGGTGTAATATAACCTAATCACACAACAGCCAGAGGAAAAACAAAACCCTAGGGAAGCTCTCAGGGTAGCCCCAGCTATTCAGACAGAAAAAAAAAAGGGTGAATGCCTTCACTGGATCTGCAGAGAACTGTGATTTCATCAGGAATAGAATTATGTTGGAGTAAGAAGAAACAAACAAAATCAAAACTGGCAGCAAAATGAAAATCACCCTGAGCCCTTTCCCCAGGGTAATGCCATTGTAACATGATTAACAAGGTGCAAACCCTGTGACCCTGCATTTATCCTGCTCTCCTGGTGGAATATACAACCAAAATCAGCTTCTGTAGAGGGACGGAAGAAAAAGCCAGTTACTCATGTTCAAAAAGTGTTTCACTAACTGCAGATTGGATAAGTTGGGGACCCAGGAAGAGGGACTATCTTGAAAGGGGTCTTCCTTGAGTCTTCCTTGTTTTAGCTACAAAACCACCAAATAATTCCCCTCAGTGATGGACTGAGAGAACAGAGAGAACATTGCAAATCATGCTCCAGCTCTCCAAAAGACCACTTGGCTCAGACTAACTGCATTAGTCTCCCAGATTTGTAAATAATTTTAAACACACAGAAGAGCATAAGCATTTAAACAACTTCATACCCCTTCTGCTTATCTGTTTATGACCTTTTATTGCAATTATCTATTTGCTTTTAGCAGATAAGGGAATGAAGAACAAGTAAAATATGATGACTCATGTCACTTATCCCTCTAAAAAGACAAATGTATCCATCAGTGTCCAGGGAAATATCTTGGTTCATCTGTATGAAAAAGAAAAAAAAA
>JAYRBT010000001.1:112210422-112221633 GCA_036023395.1 Myiotriccus ornatus
TCCCTCTAAAAAGACAAATGTATCCATCAGTGTCCAGGGAAATATCTTGGTTCATCTGTATGAAAAAGAAAAAAAAAGTAACAGAACCACAACCAAGAGAGGCAGCTAATACTACACCCAAGATGAATTTACACACTTTTTTTGTCTTGCCTTCCTCCACTGGTACTTTTTTCTCCTTTGGAATGTATTTATAAATCCTCTTAATTACTTTCAAAAACAAGGAAGAAAGAAAATAAAAGTCCCAAGTATATCAGAAGGGACAAAAAACCCCCAACCAACACACACAGCAAACCAAAAAATAAGCTACCATTTCAGTACAGCAAGGCGTGTAAGATTTCTTTGTTTTCCAGCCCAGAACACTCTGTTCTGAGGTCTGAGTTCCTCCTGTGGTGCTCCCTGCAAAACTATTCCAAGTGGCTTCACTAACCAAGTATTTCAGATGGGAAAAAGGAAGAAAGACCTAGTGTTCATGGCACGTGATGGACAGGCACTCTGGTTCCAGCAGCGTCACAAAATTCAAACGTAAACTCCAGCAGACAGCCTGGTCTAAACACAGGACTAATCTTCAGCTACCAGGAGGTCTCCAGCAGAACCAGAAACACAGTACCAAATTCCCCCTGGATTTTTTTTACAGCTGGTCAGTGTGGGAGTAAAAATACTACCAGTGTTAGGCATGAGTGGAGATCTTTTCTTTTCGCCCCTGCACACACAGGTGTGAGTGACTGCAAATGGGTGGCAGACTGTGAGGAATCACATCAAGACATAATTATAATTTATCACGTATTAGACCTACCAGCCAACCCAGCCACCCACTACACACCCACTAAGTGGAAGTCAAAAGTGCTTGGAAATGAAAAGCAGAAAAAAAAAACCCCTAGGCTCTTTGTTCCAGAGCAGTTTCAAAGGTAGGATTTGGACAGCACAGTAAGAACATTATATGCTTGCCAGTAATCTCCCAAAGAAAAACAAAAATGAAAATCTCTGAGGAATTAAAAATGCACCCCAAAATATCAACAACAGAATTAAAAAGAAAATCTAGATTTTAATTTTTGCACATCAGAGAATAAGATGCTTCTGCAAACAGTACAGTAAAATACAATAAAAAGCACAGTCTTCGTAGGCTGCATGACAGCTTCTTTTATTTGTACATGAAGCACAATGCCATTCAAGTGTGAGTCACTCTAATCACAAAAGTTCCTCACGAAGCAACATGACAAACTGTTCTCCCAGGGGGACTGATTTAAAGCACATTTTCCAAATTTCAGGATTATCAGAGACTAAAGAAAGCTGAATTTTCTGAGCAGGAGTCAGCAGAAAGTTGCCTGTGGTATCTTACTAATTTAAAGACAGGGCAAGAAAAGAGCAATAATGATTCACCCAAGAAAGTCTGTTAGTCATAAATTCTCTCTGCTTTTTATCTTTTGCTGCCAGGACCAAGTTTAAAAACAGTGAAAAAAGGAAAGAAAGAACACCGTGTCCAAAACCTCACACACTTTCTACCTGTGCTCCTCTGGTATGTGGCACTCTTTCAGAAACTAAAGTTCACAGATAGATTTTGAAGGAGGAATTTGTCCTTCAGCTTTAATCATGATGCCAGAAAGGGTTCTAAGATAAGATTTTGTTTTTATAGGAAAATCAAGTTACCTTCAGCCATTCATCCAGCACACCATGCTTATGTATTGCAGCACCACTGCAGACACAAGTTCTGCTTCCCAAAGTTTGCCATGAGATCGTGTGGCAACCTTTGGGATGTTTTTAAACACATCTTCTAAGACAATCAAGATTACAGGAAAAAAAACCAGAAATAATGTCAGAGTAGTTCCTGGTGTTTATAGTTTACAGACTTGTGACCTTTGAGAGATTTCTGGGTTTAGGATGTTCATTTAGGTCTTCTGGGGGGAAGACCCTTCTACTATCCACTACTATTATTACCCTTCTACTGCCTCCACTGTCTGCCAAGCCTTGAATGAAACACTGGTAACCTTTCTCCAGCTGTGATACTATCAAAAAAAAAAAGTTTAAAAATTGCCTTTGTTTTCTGTTTTAAGAACCTGCTCATCCTATTGGTAATGCAATTTTCCTACCTTCAGACACATTCAGTTTATGGTCAGTAAAACTTCTAAGCTCTTTTAGTGCCCTGTAAAGCTGATTTAATCTTGAAACTGAAAGCCAACAAACAGCATGTGCTCACGCACCTTTAAGAGCCAAGTTATTTGACATGAAAAAATGGCTTAATTTCTGGAAGATTACAAGGGTTTTACCCAGCCACCAAAACCAAACAACAGAAAATCCCAAACTCCAAGACTAAACACATTAAAGGAACGGAAGTCACACCTGAGTACCTCTGAAAAACAGGACAGAACCTTTGTACTGTGCCAAAGGGTACAAACAAAATAAGCAGCTTTTTGACTGAGCCAGGAAAGGCACCCACCCCCTTGTTTAATTATTACCTCTCTCAGGCCTTTCCTTAACAAGAAGAGATGGCTTTCAACCTACTTTGAAACAATTTCTTCTTCCCAGGTTGACATTAAATGCCTTCCATGATAGGCATCTTATCATCTCTTGAAAGCTGCATGGAGCTCAGCACAGTGAGAGAAGACAGAGGCTTCCTTGTCTGCTCTCTGTTCCAAAAATGAGCAGTTTATTAACACAGCTGTTCCTATGAGATACTAGGAAAGTACCTCAACATTTGTGGGGGTTTTTGGTTGTTCGGGTTTTTTGGGTTTTTTTGGGTATTTTTCTGGTTTTGATTTTGTTTTGGGGTTATTTTTGGTCAGAAACAAGTTTTGCTCTTTTTCAAGATGTTAAAGTCTGGATTTGCTTCTTGAGACACCTGCAGAATTTCTTTATCTAGAGTAGATCTCCCCTCAAACAACCCATCACCACCAAGATAATAAATGTGTCTCTTTTGATCCAGAAACAGCCAGTCACTTGGAGATCCTTTCTGGGTGAAAGGTATTGCTAAAATAAACATAAATTCCAGCTTTCTTTCAAAAGATAAAAGTTCTCTAGCACTCTGAGTATTAGTAAGTCTGAAAGTATTATGTGAGTGCATCATATAAATAAAATAAAATACAAATACACCCAAATGAATTAACACTCTTCCTCCCTCAAAAATGCAATTATAGGATACTTGCTAGCCATCTGGGTAGGCATCCAAAGATAGGAAACATTGAGTCTCGCTCAGTATTCTCTGATGTTTGGGTTGGTAATGTGATTATGAGTGTCACAGGGCCATAATGCACAGAAAACCATCCTGAAGACTCCCTCATTCACAGGCCTGGCTGTGTAAATGGCCTTATTTATGTTATTTCACTGCCTGAGTTAACTAGATTACTGCCTAACAAAGAGAAACTCACACTCTGAACGGAAAAGCAGGACATCACCACCTCGTATCAAGCCCCATTCCCAAATCCAGTCTTCAGAGAGACTTTAATCAAAACAAGAAAATTACATTTCTGTTGCATGTTGTGAAAATGGGAGCGAAAACAGGAGCCCAATCTCCTCTCCACTGCCATGGGATGAGGTGAGCCATGTGTTGAGCAGAGCTGAGTGACTGTGGAGTAGCATCTGTAAAATTTTACCTGTGTGGTTCGAAAACTGGACAGAGTTCACCGTATCAACTTCAAATCCCAAAACCTGTAATAGAACACAGGGATATTTCTTTTACTAACACAGCTTCATTAATACCTTACCAGGCGTCACAAAACACAAGGAAGTACTCTGGGTTTCCAGTGGGATACTTAAAAACCTTGAAAGCTGAGTCAACAAACATGCAACATAAACAAACAGCAAAGTGCTTTACTACAGCAGCCAACATGGAACAAAAGTGCTGCTGGCAACAGCACCAGAAAAACAGAGCTCTGGATCCCCAGGGTGGAGTTCATTTGGGGATAAGGACGGACAGGCTGGTCCAGCAGCAATCACTGAAACCCTGAAGAGAGCCTTTCTTGGCAAGAAAATACCTCTCAGGTACTATATTAATGCAAAATACGGAGGAAGGATGCTGCTGATATTCCAGAAAGCAAATTTTTCTAAAAAGATCTTAAATCTTAAAGGGAATCAATGCTGCAAGCCATACTTGGATGTCACAATCAGTTTCTCTACAGCTAAAAATGAATAGAAAGAAATGCCAGAGAATTTATTTGGGTCATGATTGGGCAGAAAAGGGAGAAAGATTTTAAAAACACAGAGTAAAAAAGGCCTAAAGCATGTTCCAAAAGCCACATGGTACCTTGCATTACCAGCAATCCAAATATTAAAATATCCAAGAACTTGCTAATGCAATCAACAAACATTCTTGTTGCCCAAAAATATGTGAATATTATAAAAATAACGGCATTGAATCAGGAGAAAACTAATGAGGATTTTTAACCTCACAATACCTGCTTAATACAGGCATTGCTGGCCAAGCCATTTTTGTCTCTCACGAAAGGAATTCTAATGCAAAAGTGACATTAACAGTCTGACGCTGAATATTTGTTTCCACATCCAGCTTTCCCTGAGTAAGAAATCTCCTCAAAAGACAAGCTGCTATGTATGGCTCAGTGAGTCATACTGGGAGATAAAAGGAATGATGCACCACTGTGTATGATCCCCTTTCAGGCAATTTGCTGGGAGGGCTGAGTGAAGAAACAAAGCTTTTTGGGTCACGTTTTTTTTCACCGAGACTCACGACTCTCCCTTTTCATCATGAAGGCAACCCCTTAACACACATTAAAAATCTCTGGGTGTATGTGCCAGATGTCAGGCTTTCCCTGTGCATGTAGTTTCTCCGTGATAAGCCCCTTATTCCAATCCCTGCGCTGCTACAAGAAGGATGTACGTGCCGTGACAGGTCACTCCTTCTCCCTGCAGGTGCTACACTTCTGTCATTTCACAGCTCAGAGTCCACACAGCTTTTCACAGAATTCTTATTTCAGAATTTAATAAAGGTTTCTGTTCGTTCCACTGCAGAAAGCAAATTAATCTTACGATAATGACAGACAGAATGGTGGGTTGCCTCAACCTGTTCAAGTTCAAATTAACCCAGCTTCTAGTCCCCACCCAGGTTCTTGTTTCACCTTCGTGGATTTTATTTTAAAGACCTAAGAACTACTTAACCTTGATGTTTGCACATGCTCTTCAGAGAAATAAATGACAATATGACCTCTAACCAGACTGTCACCCCATATTCAATTCCCCTCCCTGCAACAAACAGACCTAAGTAGTTCTTATTTCCTTCAAATATCTTGCAACAACTGTGAATTAATCCATTTCAAATCGTGTCTCTCCAACTATTTAGCACTTGACAGCACAGAACACACTGTGATTTACTAACTAATCAAGTTCACACAGGGCTTTAGGGAATGAGAGCAGGCACAACAGCTGAAGGCAGGGCAGTTCTACATCACAGGTAAACACTGTCCCAGATGACGGCCACCAAAAAGAGCAGTCCTCCTTAATTGGCTCCACCAGTGCTAGCTGTCATTTGATTTCTCAACAGGCTTTTCTGTAGGATTACGGATTTTTGGCTTGTTTTGGCCAGTGAATCTGCTTCAACCAGCAGAAGGGAAAATACAAGTGAGGCCACCTCTCCTGCAGACAGCCAGGTGCCAGGTTAGCTTAGCTGTGCACGTGGTACAAGAGTAACGAAAATGCTTTGAATAGTTGATGAGAAGCCACAGACAACTCAAATTCTGCAAGGGAGCTTGATATTCTCACTTTTCTCACTGCTGCAAAACAGGTCAAAAAGCCTTTAAAGGTCTCCATAACAATCACTGGTGTTTAGTTTACTCTGTCACAGTTTCTAATTTGCTGGTTTTGTTTTGAATAAACACATATGACTGAAATCTAACACACTTAACTGGGAAACCTGATTCAACCCTCAAAATAAGCCACAGTTACTCCAAAGCATTGCCTTTTATAAAGATTCTTATCAAAACAGAGGATTAAAATACACAAAATGTTATTTAAAAACGACGTACAATTAAACCCCCTATTTAGTACCACATTTGAAGGGAGACCAACAGATGTTAAAGCCTATGCTCAGTATAAAGTAGTAGAATAACTGAAGTCATGTTAAGCCAGGTCATGTTTCCTACCAGGGAGAACTCCATTGAAAAGTCTCATGGAATTTAGTCACCAGAAGAAGGCCTGAAAACAGGGTATATTGAGGTGCTGAAAGCAGCTTTTGACAGCAATCACCTCTTCTAGGGCTGCTGAGAAAACTGTCTTTATTTTGGTTTGTGTAGTTCATTTTAACAACCTGATCATTTATAGTGAAGGAAATGTTTTCTTCTCCTTCAATCAATGATTAAAAACGAGTATTAGTAACTGTCATCCCTGCACAGCTAAAGGACCTTACACATCAGAGAGAGCTTCTGATGTACTGAATGATGAATACTTTCCCTGCTTACAAGGGGAGCTGTGTTCAAAAGATGCCTTGTTAAACCTTTTTAATACATGTAATTTAGTTCCTTTTAATTCCTTGGGCTGAGCTAACTAAAAGAAGTGATTTTTGAGGTTTGGAGGTTTTTTCAATTAATTAAGAATTTCTACTCAAACCAGAGGTTAAATAAATCTTAATTCTAAGTGAACTACCTAATTAGAAATACATGAGTTTTCAGATGTACAGACTTAGAAAACTGAGATCAGAGTAAATGTACTGAATCAGATAAACCATACCCAAAAAAAAAATTAGCCTCTCATATTTGCACACAAAAGTACAAATATCACAAAAAAAATACGCCTTTGGTTGGACACCAGCATTTTTTTCTAATGTCATAAGCCTGTAAAAAATCAACCTTTTCTTTGGAAAATTACTAGAAAGTTGAAATTCAAAACAGGACTGAAGTCAATATATATTAAGTTTCTTGCTTGTGTACGCACATATGTGTTCCTTGTACTTCTGTGTAAATAAACAGAAGTTCACCCCACTTGGATTTTCCCTATTTTGCTTATGGCAGAAGTGCCTTCAGAGCATATTTGATCAGTGTCAGGACTGAGCTGACTGAGAAATGCACAATAACATCTCATTTATTGCTTCTCTATACCAGCTTGAAATAGTCCACACCCGTGCTACTTCCCCTGCTCCCTACAGCAAGTGTCCCGTGGGGATATTCCTGCCTCTGGTTTCGGAAATGTAGGTGACATCAGACACTCTGCAAGTGTCCAAGGGCTCCAGCTGCCAGGGATGCACATCACCTACACTACCACCATCCCCTGATTTGGATGATCTGGTCTCCTACAGGCCCTCCAGCAGAGAACAATTCCAGGTTTCCACGCTCTCCCTCTGCTGTCATTCTGTGTAAGTCTCATTAGCCCACAGAACTGCAAATCTTGGGCAAATCTAAAGCCATCACCAGTTTGGGTGAGGATGATAAGAGCTCTTCAAAGGAAAAAGATGACTAAGTTCATCCCAAATCTCTCAGCCTCCAGTCTAAGTACGTGTCAAACACTGTTCTTCTTAAGACACAAATTAAAGTTGCCTATATCACATCATACAGTGACATTTACGGCAGTTGAAATCTCAGAGGAAAATAGGCAAATTTAATGTAATTTTTAAGTATCTTCAAGCAAAGGAGGCAGAACTGTTAAACTTCTAAAATTAAATCAGTAACCATCAAAACTGGAGGAGTCCTGTATTTGGAAGGCAGGGCTGGCAGATGTGAATGACACATTTCAGAAAAATATTTGGAAGATTAAATCAAAATACACACACCAGAGCAGAATGCATTAGGAGAAACAGGCAGCAGGAAGCACACATGCCAACATTATGTACAAGATGAAGTTGGGCTGAGTTCTTCATCACAAATAACCTAAGGAAAGGGACAAACATCATCCAGTTCTTCCCACAGGGCAGACAGTGCTACCCCAGCCTTGTAAAGAGAAGGTGCATCACCTGATTCTAGAGAATTTATCTGAATGCACATCTCCAAACTAGCAAATGTTCAAAGGAAAAATCAACACGAAAGAAAAGAAGAGGCTTCAAAATACATGGACAACCTCTGAAGGTGTCGGCTCTTTTTGGAAAACGGGACCAATTAGTTTTCCTGAAAGAACAGAAGAATTTAAACCTAAGCCACAAATAAAAAGCCGAGAAATAGGTCCCCTTCAGGATTCAAATTTCACAAGTGATACCACTTGTTTTACTAAAAGAACAACAAAATGACCCAGACAGACAGAAAATGTCTTAAGTTGGGCAAGTTACATAAATACTAGGATCTCAGTTATGGTTCACCTCTAATAAGGCAACTCTTTGGACTTTGCCACTGTGTAACCACGCTAATTAGAGCTTTGTTTAAAATTCACAGCTTCTCTTCCTTCCAGAAAACATTTCGATGTTTTCTGAAAACACTGAAACAAACACTGAAACGAGCCAGTACCTAAGCAATAGAGAAATGATCAGGGAGATTTTGAAGCAAGTGCAACATCTCAAACCCAGTTTTAATGATTGCTAAGCTTTATGTTTATATTTGTGTAATCTACATTATGTACCAATGGTCTGGAGACAAATAAAAGTACTCATTTGTGCCTCCTAATACTATTTGGTATCTGATTGTTAACACCACTTGAGACAGAAAACTATTAACTTCAAAGATGAGCTCTGCCTCAGGGTAAATATTAATATAAATTCTCATTTAATAATTTTATTTACTCTGAGAAATGTGAAAAGCTATTATTGAACTGCTTCTGTTTAACATTTGTATTGCAGCTTTACTATGCTCCTGCAGGGGTAAAAAAGTAAATTTTCAAAAGTATCACACACTTTATAGTACACAAGAAATTCCTTTTCCTTGCTTGGATGCAATTTAGGGAGGTGTGAAGGGGGGAAAGGTGTCTGGGATTTTTTTAGAAAAAAAACCCAGTAAGTATCTTATGTCTCCTAAGTGGGTGAGAAAAACTGTCACTATGATTACATGAATTTCTGAACTGAACTTTCATTGTTTTCCTGGGTACTAAACATTAGAAACAAACAAAAATCCCAGCTGCCATTGTGTTATCTGTACATATTTAGAGAAAAGAGGTTTAGAGGAGGCTGAGAGAGATATTTTGGAATTACTGTCCTTGGAGGTTTTCAAGACCCACGAGGACAAAGCCCTGAGCAGCCTGGGCTGAACTTAGTCCTGCCCAGTCTTTGAGCCAGAGGCTGGAGTGGGACTCCAGGAGGTCCCTTCCAGCCTGGGTCACTCCATCATCAACAGTACAATGACACACAAAACACGCTCAGCTTTACCCACTGTAGATTTCCCCCTGTAAAATCACACAAAATATCACCACCAGCTCGCCACCCTAAAGTTCTGGTTCTGAGGATAAAACCCAGTGGAAGGGTATGTTTACACTATTAACTATGCCAAGCTTTGACAGTAAAGATAATAAGTCCTATGCTGTTAATTGACCAGTGGATTGATTTAAGTGGAATGTTTTAATTTGTATTTAATTTAGGCAACCTTAGAGAATAATGACCTAGTTCTGCAAGACTGAAATTCAATTAAAACCACCTCTCTATTCTACAGCATGGCCAGTACATCTTGCCCTCTCTGGGCACTGGCTTTGTGCCTCCAGTGGCATTTTCATTTTAAGGTTTGAAACTAAACCCACAAAGCAGTACTGCAGCTTAGGTTAGAGGAAAAATCTGGAATGAGTAAAAGGCAGAGGGGAAAAAAAGTAATGTAAGAAAAGGAAAAGAAAACATTGTATAAAACCAGACTGTGTAAACTATATACACGTTTCTTCCATAGTATTTATGTTCCTGATAAATGTTCACAGGTTGCTATCTATATTTCATGGAATAAAGCCTAGACCTCCATCCAAACTCTTCAGTTCCTTCAAAGTTCTTAATCAAAGAAAATGTTAGCTTCTCCATACCAGAATCTCCATACCAGAACACATCAAAAACAATTTTCTCAGGTGAGTCCACAAAGTACATCACAAATCCATGGGAAGTATCAGAGGCTGAAGCCGGAAATCAAGAGCAGCCAGTCTTTCATATAAATTCTTTTACTGTGAACACAAGGTACCTTCTTTCTTGTTTGCATAATCAGAACTTCACATCCAGATCTGAGCTACAAATGTCCCACAAGTGAGAATCTTGCTATATAGTTTGTTTGTTTGCATGTCTACAAGGTAGGTTTATCTCCAAGGGAAAAGCAGGTTGACAAGAAAAGGGCACTGCCTAAGAGGGAACAAGATTCTGCTAACCAGGAGAAGAAAACTTTTGAGATTCCACCTCTGAAAGGAGGATTTGATCATCATGCATCTCACTCTCCCCAAAATAAATGCAGCCTTGTGTTATAACACTTCTTTGCACTTCTTCTGCTTTGTAGCAAGATACTCACTTCATAAGTAAAACTTTATAGAGAAAGGATGACTCTGTTTCCAATTAATATTCAAATATGAACCATCCAAGCTAGGCATGTCCTTTGTGCCAACAGATGGTAACAGACTGACGAGTTAGTGCAAAGTAGCAGTAAATATTTAAAAAACCAAGAAGGTTAACACACACTAAACAAGTGAATCAAAAGCACCCAGACAGACCTTAAAAAGTTAGCACAGTGAATTCTGTGCAGAATCCAAAATAAGGATTCAGGTATGTAAACTCAACTGTGCTGCTGATTTGTTTTTCTTTATTGGGCAAGATCAACACGCAAATATGTTTTCAGAAACAACCATTAATTTCAGCTGCTTTCCTTCTTCATTACTAAACTGTGATGCATAGGAATGGTTCATGAAGTCAGGAAACCCAGGCAGATTCGAAGTGATAGTCAAGCTTATCTTTATTGCAACTTGCTCAGATTCTGACCTACACTCCACTGAAATCTCTCACCAAAGTCTAGAGAGAATCCCTCTGCAGACAAAACACATCCTTCTGGAGAGCCTGAGCAACAAGGAACCATGACAGATATTAGGATGTTGTTTTAAACCACTTCTAAAAGTGTATACTACCCTCAAACCTTTCAGTGTATGCATTTCATTCTCCTGGTGAAAACAGGCAGTTATGCTACTGAGAGATTTCTCAAAGAGCTGCACTCGTGATCGAGATATGGAAGTTGTAAAGCACAAGATCACAGGATCACAGGATGGGTCAGGCTGGAAGGGACCACAGTGGGTCATCTGGTCCCACCTCCCTGCTCCAGCAGGGCCATCCCAGAGCACATGGCACAGGACTGTGTCCAGAGAGTTCTGGAAGATCCCCCGTGAGGGAGACTCCACACCCTCTCTGGACACTCT
>JAYRBT010000001.1:112221733-112238037 GCA_036023395.1 Myiotriccus ornatus
TCCTGCCCGTTCCTCTTGTGCCATTGCTGGGCCCCCCCGAGCAGAGCCTGGTCCATCCTCTGCCCCCTCCCTGCAGAGCCCACAGACCTGGGGGAGGTCCCATCTCAGTGTCTGCTCTGGAGGCTGAACAGCCCCAGCTCCCTCAGCCTTTCCTCATAAGAGAGGTGCTCCATCTCTTCAGCATCTTGTGAAGTTGTGTTTAATTTTCAAATATGGCAGCACATGACAAGCCACAAGGCTCTACAGAAAGAAAAAAAAGTCCTCAGTTTCAAGAGCCAGTCAAGTTTTCCAAGCAACGGGGAAGTGCTTTGATTTGTGTCACTTAAAGCACACACCAGCATTTTAAAAAATAAATGAGTACATAAGAGGAAATCCTACATCTCAAATATATACACACAAAATACAAAGACACATATGCCCCCCCATGCCATTTTTTAATTAAGTTTAAGACCACATGAGGTTTACCCCAACAAATATCCTATGACTGTCAATTTTAATTAATGAATACTTAATAATTGCTTAATCAGAGTCTTACTCATCTGCCTCCACAAATACAGTTAACGTAAGGAAATTCAGCAACAAGGTGCACTGGCATAAGGCACTTCAATAAACAGTTCTGGGACAAAAAGGGAAGTTAATAGTAGACAGGCAAACTAACAGAGAGTGTCTGGTGCTCCATGCAAGGGGAAAGCATCTAAAAATATCAACCAGGAGCCCACCAGGACCACGATGTCTGTACTGAACGCAAAACAGCTCAAGGCTGCAAAGGCACATCTGGTTAAATCCAGAGGGCCTTATCTGAGCAGTTGTGATGGCAACACAAAACCAACTGAAGGCTTGAAGAGCCCCACTACATGATCCTGTATTTCCTTCAGAGGACCTCCCTCCTCATCCACATTGAGATCACAGCTGGCTTTATTGCTATTAACAGGACACACATGTGGTAGGCCCTACATCAACTCGAAAATTACTCTTGTAGCAACGTAAAGCTGACAGATGCATCAGTCAAAGAACAAATTTTTATAGCACAAAGACATATATAAATCAAAGGGGTTACATATAATAAACCAGATACAATTTATGAGGAATTTTCAAGAAATCTTGTGATTAGACCCAAAATTGCTGACTTTTAGCAGAGCGTGTATACAATCCACAAACTGAATTAGCCAGGAATTCCTGTATTTGTCTAAAAAAATAGCTGTATCACATAAATCAAATTCATTCTATTCCTTCCAATTTTATATATATATTAAAACCAAGTTTAATTGAAAGTCATTAACGGAATTAACTTCACTGCCACTGTTTAAATTATCCTGTCAAACGAGGTAATTGAGGTTTGGGGGTTTTTTTTGCTAAGTAATAGCAGCAATACTTTCCAATAAAAAAGTCTCCATGTCAGGCCATGAAACACTCTATGTATCCATTGTATTGCAAGCTGTTTGCATTAATGTACTACAATTTGCAACTTTATCTCACACAGCCATCACTGTAGTTCCAGTGAACATCACTGCTCCACTGTATTCCTCTGGACAGGGCACAGAAACGTATTTCAAAAGGCTGAATTTCTGTAATCACACTAATTTGGAACAGGAGAAAAATTTCCCAGTTGCAGCTTGCACTTCTTACTGTGTGCCAGCTCTTTCACTTAATTGCAACTCCTTCCATTTGCTGCTGAACTGAAAAACATACATTGAACTGGGTGCAGAAAATTAGAACACAAATTCAATTTGAGAGAAAGGAACTCGGGAAAAAGAAAAGGCATGTCCCGACAATTAGCGAAGCAGGCGTAATTGCTGGCGTGGGTTGATAAACTGAACTGAAACTGCTACTGACTAACCCAATCTCCTGTTTCTCTTTCTGAGCTTTTAATAAACCATACCAAGTAGCTAAAGAGAACTCAGTAGACATAATACAGCTGTATCTTAGTGCAGCTTTTGACAAGGCACTGCAAAGAAAAATCATTAAGATATTGGGAGTGTTGTGCCAGGGTAAAAATACTTGAGCAAATAAACTAGGAAGGGGGATGCTGGACATACTGTTGGTGATTCATTAATCCAGAGTCAAGTACCACACAGACCACTTCAAATTCTGGGGCTAGAAATAGACAATTACAAAGCAAACAACAAAAACATACACCAGATGACCTTGAGAAAAAGGCACCACAATGTAAAAAGCATATTAACCTATTAGAGAGCATCCAAAGGAGGGCTATGAGGATGGTGAAGGGTCTGGAGGGGAGCAGCTGAGGGAACTGGGGTTGTTCAGCCTTGAGAAGAGGAGAGTGAGGGGAGGACTCACTGCAGTTACAGCTTGGGAGGGGAAGAGGAGGGGCAGGCACTGATCTCTGCTCTCTGGAGACCAGGGACAGGACCCCAGGGAATGGCCTGAAGTTGTGTCAGGGGAGGTTTGGGTTGGATCTCAGGAAAAGGTTCTTCACCCAGAGGGTGGTTGGGCACTGGAACAGGCTGCTCAGGGCAGTGGTCACAGCCCCAGGCCTGACAGAGCTCAAGAAGCATTTGGACAATACTCTCAGGCACAGGGTGGGATTCTTGGGGTGTTCTGTGCAGGGCCAGGAGATGGACTTCGATGATGCTTCCAACTCAGGATATTCTAAGATTTTACATGAGAAGAAGCCAAGTGGGGAGGAGACTGGGGTGTTTCATACACAGCCACACTGATTTGATGCTTCTTTGTTGCTCCAGGGCCAGTTCTCAGGCCCAAAACCATCAGCAAAACCAGGACAAGATGATCACCTCAGGTAGCCTAATGCCTGTTTCTTCAGTGACATTTCCTTTTCATCTCTGATCATCCCCATACCCATCTTCAGGATTTCCAAGCTGGCTTCAGCACTGGACACCACAGAGGACATACTAAAGACTGGAGCAGAAAACAAATGCCTCTCTCTTCTGCCAGAGCAGACTGCAGTTTTTGTCAAAGTGCTCTGGCAAAACTGGTACTCACTGAGAATTTGCAGATGGGCTGATCTAGCTGTAATGTCGTGACCATCTGAACAGAAAAGACTGGAACAGGCTGAGACTGCAGTAAATATGTTCTCAAATAGTTTATTTCTTGATTTTTTTCTGAAAAGGCTTGCAATTTAAGTACTTATCTGAAAAATAAGCAGGCTGAATTCAAGATTATCCAATAGTGCCTTAAAGATGCTCTTCCAAATAAGCTTTAGAGACACAGAAATGTTTCAGAGCCAATACCACCAGCTCACTCAGTTTTACTTTGCACCTGGGCAGACTGATTGGTATGCCCTGCTAACCATTTAACGCAAACTACGAAGACGACATAAAATATATGTGTTTATCAAAATTCCCCCTAAGCCATTTCGTTCAGCACTAAGAAATTCCTTGTTTTACGTCATCATCTTTTTTTCCACAGGCTACTCGAACAAGCAGCCTCTTGTGCCTGCAGGACACACGTGCTCCTCCACCATTATTCCCTCCTCCCATTATTCCCAAACCACAACAGTTTAGTTCAGGATGGACCCGACTGCAGAGTCAAAAGGTTTGTGGTATAGCTGCTCCATTGCCCTTCCTACGGGCAGGAGGCCATTCCTGCCCCCTGGGGTGGGATCAAGGGATGGATCTGCAGGATACCAATCTAGAAAGACTGAGGCGAATGAAAGACAAGGAGTAACAGCTCCTGCTTCCCCCTTCGTTCTTCCCACTAAAGCACAACCATAAAACCAGGAGAATGAGGTGGTGCTGTGGGAGTCTGTCTGCCTGCCACCTGGGAAATACATTTCACCCCCATCCTGAGAGTGTTTGCTGTCAGCCAACAATGACTTCAGACACGGATCTCAGATGGAGAAGTTGCAATTCACGTGTTCTTTTGAAGAGTTATAAGATCTGCAGGTTCACCACGAATTTCAGATTCATCATCTTCCTGTTTCTTCCTTCTACACTTGGATGTAATTTGACAAAAACACCATACTGTCACTGCAAACTCTGCCAGCTGGAATCCTACAGCACTACACGAGCAAGTTTACAAACACTGATTAGAAGAGGCAGACATAGCAGCAATAGGTCCAACAGGCATGGAATTAATCTACTTTTATTTTAGTGAACGAAATGGGGGAGGAGGATCCCACAGCACATTCTTTCCTTCTGATTTTCATTTTATTTTTAGTCCTGCTGTTTGTATTTTGGCTAGACAGCTCCCTAACCACCAGTTCATCAGCAGGATGTGGCAGGCACATTTTGTACATCTCAGGTGGAGTTGTCCTACAAGAGACAGATTTGTTTTATCCAGCACATGTGCTTTATTTGGACTTCTTAGGTAGACTATGAACGGACTCCACTCTGCTACCAAACGTTTAGATGTTAAACTGCACAATAACAGATACTTCTAAAAACAGAAACAGGTCCCTGAAAGAGGTGCCACAGTATGTAAAGATCAAACCAAGGCCACCACAGGGAAAGAACGAAGCTTCTAGAGAACACATAAATGTCTCACCAATTCCTTCAGAATAAGCAGATGTCTTAGATAACAGCATACTTTCAGGAATGATTCCTTCAGCAGGCGCCAGCTGCAGGAGCCTGGGGCTTGCTCCTGCTCTGGCACCTCAGTTGTGCCAAAAGGGCTGTGTGTGGGGCTGTATTAGGGAACTGGATGAGGAAATTGGCTCCCAAAATAAACACACATTTTCTCCTTTTCTCTCTCTTTGTCAAGTCATTAATAAACCTGGATGGCTTCTCAGAGCCGTTTACCACATGGCCTCACAAAATTACTTTCCTTGGAGCGTGGAAGTGGACACAAAACAGTGCAGGTGGAAGGACCATCTGTCAGTGGTAAGGACAGAGCAAGTGTATCTCAATATGGCATCTCTACTGAAACCAGCAGATTGTTAATCTGTGCCCCAGAGGACACGTGATGATATAAAACTTCTCAAATTTAGAACCTAAGTTTAAACAAGCATTGGTTTGGTTGTTGCATGAATGAATAGATGCACAATGTTACTGCCGTTAACTACAGTGAGAAGAGAAACAACTGCCCCCAAAATAAAGCTACAAGCAGTATTTATCTACGAAAGGGATGAGCTGTGACACAGCTTGTAGCTTGTGCTGGTCCACAAACAGAAACAACAAACAATCAATGTGCTGCAGGAAATACTATCCCTACAGGCCTCAGTTTTAATTGTTTAATTGGTTTTTAAACTTGTTTTTTTTTCATCTTTAGCTACTCAGAATGTCTGATGGTTTCCACACGTAATGTGGTGCGCAGTCCTGTGAGACAGGGGCTGTATCCTGCCAATTAATGCTGTTCTTGAAGACTGTCATGGATTGCTCCCTTCGACTCATTAATGTCATTGATAGCTGTGTCATCCTTGC
The DNA here is from genome assembly GCA_036023395.1 of Myiotriccus ornatus. Lineage (NCBI taxonomy): Eukaryota > Metazoa > Chordata > Aves > Passeriformes > Tyrannidae > Myiotriccus > Myiotriccus ornatus. Next base: position 112,227,073 of record JAYRBT010000001.1, read on the forward strand.
TTGAGATTTCCACACACATCCTCTTCTGGGAGGTAAAATGTGACTGGAGCCCTCAGTGGGGAGAACCGGAACAGTTGTGATCAGACTGGAAAGGTTCTTCAGGTCAGGAAAATCACTTACTGCTGGTTTTGGGAAGCACTGCATCCACAGATCAGAAAGCAGTTCTCCAGCGCTGGCTTTGCCACAGGAGAGAGACTTTCCATTTTCCAGTGTGTGCTCCAGCACCCCCTCGATCCCGCACATCCAGCTGGCAAGAGGAGCTCTGCATTCCCAAGACAAGGTAAATCACCACAGAAGGATTTCTACTGGGCCCAAACTAGTCCATATGCTCAGAATTTACAAAGGATGACAGGGGGTGAGGCGAGGTTTGTTTTGTTTTTAAATGAACCACCTAAGAGGTTTTGGTATCGCAGTTCTCTCACCTGTTCTATGGATAATTGTTCCAGATGTTAAGGGAACTGGAGCTCAGAGGCACCATGGATAAATTAGTACCAAAAAATTCGAGTTCTCAACAAAGGCTTGAAAAAATTTCAGGTAGTTCAGCACAGTAATAATTTTTTAGCTACATCACAACATGATGAAGTAGTCTGGCTTCTGCTGGGGCTCGTATTATCTATCAACACAGACCTCCCTGGCATGTTTCAAACATTATGCTCATCACATATATATTTTTTTTCTCTTCTGTATATATTACTGCACAGCTGCACATTCTACTCATATAGTAATTTCAGAAGAATGGACATTTTATGTTCCAGGACTAATGTCCTGCTCCTCACATTAACTTGCTTCACCAAGTCCAGCCTGTTTTCCATACAACACAAGCAACTGAAGTGGAACTTCCAACTTGCATCTTTTCAGCCTAAAGGGGCTAAAAATACCTGCCTGGTATGTGTTCAGTCAGCCATGGATAATGCTGTATCCCTTATCTAAAATGGTTAAATGTGCTTTTCAAGGAAGGGTGACCATCATTTTTTTGATATAAAAGGAAAAAGTGAAAAGTAAAAGACAGGACTTGACTTAAAGGGAGATTTTAGAGAACTATCAGTAGCTTTGTCGTGTCCCCTATTTTGCACAATCCTTATATATGTAATTAAAGATAAATTTTATTATTTCAAATTATGCTTTTATTTTTAATAAATTTTACTACATTTTATTATGAAATTTACTTTAACTTGAAGCTTTGTTTCCCCCAAAAATCTGTTCCCTATTGTCTCTGCTATCTGTCCTTGTTTGTAAATAGACCAAAAAAAATATTCTCCCAAATGGAGAGTATCTCATCTGGAGCAGAAATAAGACATAACTACTGCAAGAATAATAATAAAAAAAAAATCTGAGACTTAAAGATAGAAAATAAGGCCATTCCTAATATAAAAATGCCTTAAGCAAGTAAACACTTTCTACTGAGTCTCGGAGTACATAATATTCTCCACACAAACAGTGCAAATCCACCTTTAGGCAAGGTTTTCCAGTCTTTTAATAAGATTTGCAATTTCTTGACAACTCATTTTTTTCCCCAAAGACAGTGGGTGAATCAGGGAAAAGCATTTCTGCTTGCTCTGAAATCAAATATTTGCACATACTTGTAGACACCAAATGGAATGCTCCTTAATCTTTTCACTTTGCTGTGTTGTGGTAGACAAAAAGATTATATTTATGTCCAAAAAAAGCACTACTGTTTGTTCACTACATGTCACTACACACGCTCCAGTGTGACTGTTATGTCAAATATCACCACGTGCATGGGCACAGCTCAGATTTTCACAAGGTACTACAAAAAAGTTAGTAAATGATCTTAATCATCAATCACTGTAAACGTTTATCATCATCTTTTTAAAAAGTTCAAAATGCCCACTGGACAACTGGCCCCATACACACACTGAAAAATGACTTCTAATGCATCTAAGATGCTTTTTTGCAGCTCTTCCAACTGTCCTATCCAATCAGCCTGTGGGGACATCCCTCAGCATTTCTGCATTTTCATGACTGCATTTTCTGTATTTTCACGACAAAGGCTTATTTAACAAGTTGCCACTACTAAGTGACTTGTAGGAAGTTATGAATCCTACAGTCACACACTCAGACTTGACCTTGGATGAGGATGGCTCAGTCAGTCCAGCCCTCTGTTTATTAGAGACTCTGCTCAGTCATTCAGAGTCCACAGCACATCTGCAGTCCCAGCTGCATGTCTTTTAGGCAGGTTGAAATTACTCTAATTTTTCAAGCTGATTATTTTGCATTAGTAGCTGAAAAGATTCCATTAAAAGTTCGAAGAGAAATTTAAGGTCTCTTTTAGTTTAGAGTTCTCCACAAACATAATTACATAAAAGTGAGACCTCAGAAACCTCATTATTGTCTGTCTTCCAGGAGTATTAAGGGCTGGAAGTGACACACACCCCCCTCTTTTTTTTTTTTTTTCCTTGTAATTTGAGGAATAATCTACTTTCTTGTCCTCAGTCCTATCCCACTTGCTTTGGCTTTCAGCTTCCCGTGCAGGTGGAAAGTCCATCTCCTCCAGTCTTCTCAGAGAAGTTCAAAGTTCTCACCTGAGCTCGCAGGGATCCAGAGCCATCATTTCTTCATGGGTGGGTTAATCTGGACAAACACTTCTGGAAAGTTCTGGTAAAGCCTTTCCCCAGAAATCCAGACTGCCAGGTGGGGGAACCACTTCATTAGGACCTTCTGGATGACAAGTCTTTTTTGGGGTCTCACCTTGAGCAAGGTATTCACTGGTATTCATTTTGTAGCTACATGTACTGACATCCACATAATAAGCAAATGCAGTTTATACAGATAAGAACAAAACTTCCCAGAGGGGTCCTGTTTTTTTGTGTTTGTTTGGGTTTTTTTTGTTTTGTGTTTGGTTGTGGTTTTTTTTTTAATTCATCCACCCCTTATTTACCTTTCCTAAAAGAGCAAAAACAAAGGTAAGGAAAAAATAAACCATGCTTCTGCAAGCCTCATTTGATGTTTTGATTTTAGGACAATAATTCTTGTTTCACATATGTAATTTAGGGCAATCTTTGGCTATTACAAAGAGGAAATACACTCTTTTATCTTTGTATTTACTTTTTGTTTAAGGTTAGGCTTTTTCAGCCTTTGATCTGTAACAAAAGTAAGGGCTACCCAGTAGGAACATTTCTTATTGTTACTCTGAAAAAGACTTTTGATTGATTCATCCTTCTTCTGACTCATGCTATTAACACAATAGAAGTTGGGTTTGAAAAACAGAAAAAGCAATCATTTCGTTTAAGATATACACTTTATCTTTTTGCAAAATCCTTAATCCATTTTACTATTCTGTTCAACAAAATGAATTAAAAAAAGTCTTAAACTTTTTTGTGAAGGCAGCAGATAATTAGCAAAGATCTACTGATACCTCTAAGAAAGAGGTAAAACTGTAGACTTAAGGTTTTCCTTGCAGAACTAGTCTAAGACTGAGAATCATCTGCCCTTATTAATACCTGGACAACTATTTCCAATTAGCAGATAAAAAAATTATTTAAAATAAAATAAAATAACAGATTTCAAAAGGCCCTATGATTTTATCCTGTATTGTAGAAACTGTTTATGGTGTTGTTCTATAGTTCAGAAGAGGCAATTCCACTCTCCAGACCCAAATAGTTCTGGGTATTTGTCCATGCTTTTAGCTCCATCTTCAAGGTAATCAGATATAAACAGAAGTCAAAATTTAAATGCTCAACATAGAGACATGATTTTCGCAAATTCTGAGTGTTAGGGCAGATAAAAAAACAAAACAAAACAAAAAACCATCAACAAAACATATTCATGTTCCCTTACCATTATCAAACACAGTAAGAACAGGAAGAACAGAACTCTCCAGATCTCACTGTTACCAAGACATAAGCAGAGATCAACATTCTCTGGCTTGCAGACAGGGGTATAAACTAGTCCAGTGGCAACCAAATGCAAATGTTCAGTGCCCAAGTAAAACTGGATCAGACTCTCTTCTGCCCCTTCCTTATACTTTCAAAACTCTTTCGTGGAAGCTCACAGAGGCCCCATGAACATACAGACTGACACTCTCATTCCCAAGAGCTGATATTATGATGGGTGCAGTTTCATGAATCTTAAATTCATCCACCTGTCAAAATCTTTTTCTGATGGTCAGAATGAAAAGTACCTCTGCAGAACACAGATCAGCCAGTCCTTGTGTATTCTCTGTGGTTTGAGGACTGTAACTCTCTGTTTGCCAGTGCTGCTCCCTTTTTACTTACTGCCATAACCTATCTACCTAGAAGGTGAGGCAGGAAAGGCAACCTAAAATTATGTTTAAAATTAACAAATAAGAGACGACTCTAAGGAAGAAACCACATATTATAAAAATAATGTTGAATGGCATGGTGAAAACATACATTTTTATTTTATATCATAAAAACTAGGATAACTCTTAGTGAAGTAGGAGAAACATTTTTTGGTGTTTTAAAAGAATTTATCTGGCTGACAGTGGAAACTCCCCAAGTTAATGCACACTCTACTGCTCTTCCTATCTTAAATGCTGGATAATCCTGAACCACTTCCTGATACCAGAAGCTGCTCAGGTTATATGACTGTAAAATAACTAATGACTAGCTTAAAATTATTCTCAATCACCTTCAGAACTTTCTGAAGAGATAGTAAAACCATGCAAGAAAACATTATTTAAACTCTTGACAAGGCAGAATTCAAAGCAGAGGTGAGGACAGTTCATTTTCTGGCAAGCCCAAGTGTACATTTCCTCTATAACCTATTAGTTAATCTAGATTCTCCAATTACTTAAATGTACTTCAGCCTGAAACGGTGCAACGGGTTCTAACATTTCCCATTCAGATCTATAACTTTCATTTTTGAAGCTGCTCTAATATGTAATTCTGGTTTTGCTGTGTTTGCCATATAGAAAGTATTTACCAAAGGCTCCACAGAGGAGGTCTTTCCACATACCTACTTTTTAAATACTTTAGCTTTTAGTGTAATGGAAGTCTGACAAAAACAACTGGATTAAAAAAAAAAATTAAGGAATTCTCTGCTGTGCAAATTGATTGCTGGTTTTTGCTAATAAATAATAATGACACAGATTTCCGCCATTTACACACGGCTTTGATGCTTTAGCAGAAGTCTGCAAACAGCAGGTGAAACCATGTCTGGTTTTCTGTTTGGATGCTGCTGTCCAAACGGAGATTCCTGAACTGTAGTGTCAGGGTTTCAGCCCACCAGGCCTCACAAGCACATAGACACACATCCTGCCTTGCAAACTCAATACTGGTGAGCTCAGAAGGAAGCCTCACTTAACCATTATTGGTTCAGAATACCAAAATAAAAAAAAAAAAGAGAATGGGAAATAACATAAGCATGCCACACTTGCAAACCATCCTCAAGAATACTATCTGGTATTATTTTATCTACACATAAAAAAAATAAAGGAGAGAGACTCAGGTTAGTAATTCCTTTCCTTGTTCCAAGAAAACATAAAAAAAAGGAAAGTTTCACTCAGTGGCACCTTGCTACATCGGATGTCCTAGCAAAACAAGGGTTTACATAACTTTCCAGCAAGCACAACTTCATTAAGGGTTGCCTGCATAGGATTTTCAAGTGCAGGCTTTAGTGGTTGGAGTTTGGTTGTCCCTCAAGTGAAACTTCTTTTCCACCCACACCAGAAACTTCTTTTTATGCTATACACTGAGGAGCATTACTGCCTCCTAAACACAACCCAGCTTCAACATCAATAGGATTTTTTGACTCTGGTAGTATTTTATACTATCACAGTCAAGGAGCTAAAGACACTTTACCAGAACCCATCTGCCAAGTCACATGGGTCACCCACACAGAGGCTCGTATGTCACAGAAAGCTTGAGTTACAAAAAAGTAAAGAGAACCTTGGACAGAGAATAAAAAAGGAGACAACAGTTTGAGACCGGAGATTTCTGGAATGAGTATTACTGTGTGCTCCTCTGCTACACTGAAATAGAAGGGGGAACTACAATTCCAGGGTCATTCCGTTAGGAAAGAAGGGACAGCTGTCCTGCCCATCACGACAACCTTTCAAGCCTGGGGCTCCACATACACAGATTTTTCCGCAATACTCAGATTACAAATATACATCACCCTTCACCGCGTACTGATTTCCAAGAGACCTGGCTGCACTGTGACTGGGTGGTGACACCGGGGTGTGACACTGCCTTGCTGCAGGCCTGGTCTCACGCGCATCCTTTATCAGAGTACCCCATCTCTCCTGCCTCGTCAAGTGAGTTACACCACCGTTTGTTAAGCACGTACCAAGATAACCAGTGTCACAACACACCGGCTGTGAGGTTCTTAGAGAGCCTCGTACAGATACACGCCCTCAAGGAACAAAGACCTCCGGATGGTGAAGGCCCCAGATTAGCCCTTTAGGATATACACCCTGCACAAGAGCCGACAGTGCGACCTGCAAAGGCTCGCCCAGTGTTTTCCCACCACCAGCCAGATCCGAGCAAGCACCTCCGAAGCCAGCACATGACAGCCATGAAGGCCGAGATCCAATTACACCCTCCAGCCCTGGGACGGTTCCTCCGGCACTGCCAAGCCCTTACGCTCCACCACAGCCTCCCAAGACCCTCAGAAACCCACGGGTGAGGTCCCACCCCGCCTCCGAGGAGCAGCGGGGCTGAGCTCTGTGCCAGCACAAGGACACCGGTGCGGGACACCGTGACCACCGTCCCTGAAGGGGCAGGAGCCCGGGCTGGATGCTGGATGCGCCCGCTGGTCCCGCCTCTGCCCCACCGCGAGCCGAGCAAACCCTCCAGCACCACCGCCTCCCCTGCTAATCCCGGCTCGCCGTGCCACGGCGCGGAGAAGGAGCTGCGATAACGAGAGCGCGGAGCCCCGGGACGCTCCCCGCTCCGCCGTGCCCTGACCCTCACCCCGGCTCGGCAGGAGCCGCCTGCCCGGGCGCCGGAGCGCGCCCGGCAGCGCTGCCATCGCACCGCCCGCCCGGCTCCGCGCAGGGGAACAGCGCCGCAGGACGAAGAGAAGGAGGGGAAGGAGGAGGAGAAGGAGGAGGGCAGGCCCGCGCCCGCTCACCTGCAGGGGGAAGGTGGCCGCCTTGTTGCCCACGTAGCCGCGCACGACGTGGCTCTGGATGGAGAGCACCCGGCACTCGGGCTCCATGGCTGCGCCGTCCGCCCTGCCGCCCGCGCCGGGCCGAGGTGGCGGCGGCAGCGGGAGCAGGAGCGGGGGGCGGAGCGCGGGCGGCGTGACGCGCTCGCCCTCCCTGCCCGCCCGTCACACACACACCCCCCCTCCGCGGGAGGGAGGGAGGCAGGGAGGCGGGGGTACCGAATGGCTCCCCCGGCCGTGGTTGCCGCCCGGCGCCGGGTGCGGGGCGGAGGGGGCGCCCGCCGCAGATCCGCTCCCGCCGCCGCCTCCCCCGCGGCGTCACCGGTCACGCGCCCCAGCGGCCGCCCCGCCCGGCGGTGGCGGCGGCGGGCACGGCCCGCACCCTGCCCGGCCGCGGCCCAGGGAGGGTGAGCGCCTCGCCACGGCGCTGGGCGAGTCGCCGGAACGGGTGAGCTTGAAAAAGGGAGCGCGGCGGGTGGTCTGTCCCAACCTCCCTGCCCGAGGAGGGTCGTCCCAGAGCGCACGGCGCAGGGTTGCGTCCAGACGGTTCTGGAATGTCTCCCAGTGAGGGAGACTCTACACCCTCTCTGGGCAACGTGTTCCACCGCACAGGGACGAAGTTCTTCCTCGTGTTCGGGTGGAACTTCCCAGGGCATCGCTTTCTGCCCATTGCCTCTTGTCCTACTGCTTGGAACCACCTCTGACACTCACCCTTTAGATGTTTATACACATAACGAGGTCCCCTCTCAGTCGTCTCTTGTTCAGGCTAAACATGCCCAGCTCCCTCAGCCCTTATCCATAAGAAAGATGCTCCAGTCTCCCAGTCATCCTCATAGCCCTCTGCTGGACCCTCTCCAGGAGCTCCGTGTCTCTCTTGCACTGATGAGCCCAGAACTGGAACTGAGGCTGCCTTCCATCAGGCTCCCTCTGCACCACAGCTGTGGCAGGGAGCCCCTTCCCTGGCTTCCCAGGGCAAAGACTGACTCACTTCGTTTCCAGAAACCCCAGAGCTCTGCCCAGCAAGATCAGGTGGAGGTTGGGGCTGGGCATTAACCACTTTGCAGGCCTAGTTCAGCACAGGGCAGGGGGACTGTTTCACTCTGGTTTGCTTCCAGCACTGGGATGCTGGAGCTGCATTCCGAGGGACAATGGCCATAAGCTAAGATACAAGAGGTTCCAAGTCACCGTGAGGAAAATTTTATTTACATCGGGGGTGGCAGAGCAGTGGAACAGGCTGCCCTGCTTCAGATCATGGAGTCTCCCTCTCTGGAGACATTCCAAACTCATCTGGAGGCGTTCCTATGTCATCTGCTCCAGGTGACCCTGCCCTGGCAGGGGGGTTGGACTGGGTGGTCTCCAGAGATCCCTTCCAACCCTAACGACTCCGCGATTCTGCGATTAACACCTATGCAGGCCCAATTCAGCACAGGGCAGCGGGGACCGCTTCAAACCCCTCCCACCCTCTTCAGAATTTTGTTTCCAGCACTGGGACACCGGAGCAGCATCCCGGTGAACAGCAGTGTCCGGGGCCCCGGTGCTGCCACGCCCACAACCCCCAAAGCCTGGGGAAGCAGAGGGAGGCGCCGGCTGGGCAGGGGCAGGGGCAGGGGCAGCGCCCCACTCACCGCGGATGCTCAGGAGCAGCTCCCCGAACGCGTCTCGCTGCCGCTGCAGCAGCCCCTGCGCCGCCGCCGCCTCGCCGGGTCCCGCGGCCTGTGCTGCCTGCAAGGGACGCACTCATCGCCCGCCCGGATGGGGGCCCGCACCGGCGGCGAGCCCGGGGAGCGGGGCAGGGAGGGAAGGGGACGTGCCGCACCGTCCAGCGGTCGGCCAGCACCCGACTGCGGGCGGCCCAGAACCGCAGGCAGCCCCGCTTCCGATCCTGCTCCGTGTCCTGCTCCGGGCCCAGGGCCTCCCAGCTCCGCCGCTTCATGGCCGCCGCCCTGGCCGGCCGCTTTCCCGCCCTTCCCGCCGTCACCATGGCAACGCGAAGCGGGCGTCCCGCCGGGGAGGCGGCGGCCGCGGAGGGACAAACGTCGCCCCAAGGCGAAGCCGGCGGTCACAGGCATAACAATATCCCGAGCTGGAAGGGACCCACAAGAATCCTGGACTACAACTCTTAGGCCTGAGCACGACACCCCAAGGACCACATCGTGTGTCTGAGAGCGTTATCCAAACGCTTCTTGAACTCTGTCAGGCTCGGTGCGGTGACCACTTCCCTGGGGAGCCTGTTCAGTGCCCAACCATCCTCTGGGTGAAGGACCTTTTCCTGATACCCAGCCTAAACCTCCCCCTTAGCAAACCCTTAGGAAAAGGCTGATTCTTGGGGAACCCTGGGGGGTTGGACTCCATGATCCTTGTGGGTACCTTCCAACCTCGGGATATTCTGTGATTCCGTAATGTCCAACCAAAAGCTCCCCTGACACAGCTTCAGTGTCAGCTTCCTGCGGTTTCTGTCACTGGTAGTCAGAGAGATCAGCGCCTTCCCCTCCACTCCCCCTCATGAGGAAGATGTAGACTGCGTTAAGGGTCACCGCGAAGGAGACCTGGGACAGGTCCCGGAGGGTTGTGCACCGGGAAGGGGGATGGAAGGAGGAGACAACACCGCCGCCCACCTTGGCTCTCACGGTTTTATTTGCAGACATCATCAGTTTCACAGCCACGCGGAGCCCCGTGCCACCCTCGGACAGCAAATCTCCACGCACACCTCCCCCACTCCCCGCTTAATTAATTCATTAAATAATTTAACAACGGAGTGACCCCTCCCTAGGTGCACCCCGCGGTCGGTGGGGCCGCATCCAGCACTGCTGGACATGGGACATCCATCCCGAGGGCTGAGGCTGCCGGGCGAATGAGCACTGCCCACTGGCCTGTTTTGGATGGGTTTTTGGCAGAAAAAAAGGCTCTGCCTCCCAGCAGAGACTCAAGCATCGCTTCCACCTTCCAGGTGTAGCTGCTGGATGTGAATGAAAGCGTTGACAGGCAGATGTGTAGATACCCAGGAAAGTGTAGCACCACGCTGCATGCAGAGCTCCCAGGGTGCTTTCCACAACTGGGTCCATCCCCCTTTTTTTTTTTTTCCCAAATGAGGGACTGAGGCACACAGAGGTTAATAAAAAATAAAACAATCTCGCTCTGAGCCATGTTACGTGTTGAGTCAGGGTTCAGAGGAGAGAGCAGCACCCCCCAGCCCTGCTCCCCACTCACTGGCACTGCTGCTTCCCGAGGGGAAGGGGGAAGATGCGCATCGAGACTGGGACTGTGCCTTGGCATAAAAAAACAGCCTGAAGCATTGAAGGCAGAACAGAGAGAGATAGGATAGAGGAACGGGTGTGGGAACAGAGCCCTGGCCTCCCCCGAGCAGTGCCATCTCTTGGGATCCATGTCAGCCCCACGGATCAGAGCAGTGGGATGCTCCCAACACCCCCAACTCCTCACAGTGGTAGCGGCTTTCGGTCACTGTTTTCTAAGCAGCACAAAAGAGACACAATTCAATCCCTTCCCTGTGCCAGGACCAAGGGACACACTGTCCACCACGGGCCTGAGCCAAGGGAAGTTTCCCAGCGGAGCTCTCCCCTGCCAAGGAACACATGCACAACACATGCAAAGCCCAAAGTGCAGCAGGATTGTGGAGTGCAGGATGGAAATCGCTCCCCTGAGCACTCTGTCCCGTCATGCTCAGCCAAAGCACATCAGGACCAGAAACAAACCACTTGGAATAACTTCTCCAGGAGAGACGAGCAGGCTCCTGTGACAACCTCTTTGGAGGGATGTGGGGCAGAGCCTACTCCCCAGCATGCCAGGTTTCCCAAAGAGCCCTGGTTTGGACCAGCAGGTAGCTTCCTCGTGTGGTTTTAAAATCAGCCCTGTCTG